>CM065590.1:61618260-61866850 GCA_033119425.1 Bufotes viridis
TGATCTTTATAACGCCGCAGCGATTTTACGGTGTTTTTGCAGTGATTAAAAAAAAAAAAAAATTCTGTCACTGAGGTGGGCCTGATCGGGCGAACACTGCGTTTTTTGTAGAGCCTAAGGTGACCGTAATGTACTGATATAGATCTGATTGCGATCAGTCTTGATCACTTATAGATACTATATAGTACTAATGCTGATTAGCGACTTCGATGACGCTAATCAGCGACTAATCAGTGACTGTGGTGCGGTGGGCTGGGTGCTAACTAACTGGCGGTGATATGGGACCCTTAGGCCCCATTCATGCATCCGCAATTCTGTTCCACATTTTGCGGAACGGAATTGTGGACCCATTAATTTCTATGGGGACAGACTTTGTCCCGCTCGGATCGGAATTGCAGATCCGCACTTCCAGGTCCGCAAAAATATAGAACATGTCCTATTCTTGTCCGCAATTACGGACAAGAAAAGGCATTTTCCATATAGTTCTGGCAATGTGCAGATCTGCAAAATGCGGAAAGCACATTGCCGGTGTCCGTGTTTTGCGGATCCGTGGATCCGCAAAACACATACGGACGTCTGAATGGAGCACTTACATGGGGGTGATCAATGACATTATATAAGCTGGATCACGTATAGCACCGCCCATCATCTCTGAGTAGTGCAGGGACAGGAAGCAGGCAGCTGAAGTTAGGGAGAGTGTTAGGAATCTCATCTGACTGTTAATTCTGTGGGTGACCTACAGCGATTTTTTTGTGGGTGCAATGTAGCATCTTTGTAACCCTGACATACAAATATAATAGTTAATTCGTCTGTTAGTTCGTGGGTGACATATACCCATTTATTGTGTGAAGTACACCCGCTCAGCATACGTGACAGGGAAATAAGTATAGTTAATCATTCTATTAGTTAAGTGGGCAACATATACCTATTTATTGTGTGAAGTACACCTGCACTGCATACATTACAGATAAATAAATATAGTTAATCCGTCTGTTAGTTAGGTGGGCGACATTTACCCATTCATTGTGTGAAGTACACCTGCACTGCATACATTACAGAGAAATAAATATAGTTAATCCGTCTGTTAGTTAGGTGGGCGACATTTACCCATTTATTGTGTGAAGTACACCTGCACTGCATACATGACTGGAAAATAATATAGTTTATCCGTCTGTTATTTAGGTGAGCAACATATACCAATTTATTGTGTAAAGTTCACCTGCACTGCATATGTGACAGGGAAAATAATATAGTTAATCCATCTGTTAGTTTGGTGGGTGACATCTAACCAATTTTTGTGTGAGGTACACCTTCACTGCATACATGACAGGGAAATTAATATAGTTAATCTGTCTGTTAGTTCAGTGGGTGATCTCAAAGAATGAGGAGAGCATAAAATAAGGGACATGACCCTGGCCGTGCTGCTTGTGTTGGTGGAGCTCCTTTTGCAGGGAGAGGATGTGGTCAATCTGTGGGAGCTACACGCCCAAATGAAACACCTTCCTCAGGTGCATGTAGGCGACAGAATATTCAGCTTTATTTTGTAGGCTCGAATACCGGGGTATGAATGGTGAGGCCAGAACAAGTAGAGGTAGTAGCATATTGGGTGGCTGACAGTGCCTCCAGTTCCTTCACATTGTCTCTCACCCGGTCCCCTGCTGAAAGTGCAGAGTTGGCACCTGTAGCCTATGTGCATCTGTCTTTCACCTCCTACTCCACTTTGACCTCCGCCCCCTAGTTCAAGATCATTATTTTTAACTTTATTTATATTTTATGTTATTTTAAGCCAATTCCCTATCCACATATGTTTATGGGGCAATTGTCCTACTCTTACCCCTATTTTACTTCCTTTTGCAGCCCTCTAGCCCTTTCTATGACTTTTTTAGAGCCATTTTAGTACCCCGAACTTTGGGTCCCCATTGACTTCACTGGGGTTTGGGGTCAAGTTCGGGTCAAGTTCGGGTTCCGGACTCGAACTTTGCAGTGAAGTTCGTCCGAACCTGGCAAACCCGAACTTCAAGGTGTATGCTCAACCCTACTGTGGATCTGTACAGTCAGTGGTCGTTTTATTAGATGCACTGTTCTACTGCTGGGTAACCCCTACTTCCATCAAAGCCACATCAAAATTGGATCAAGCCTCTTGGTTCCCTTGTTTGCAGCCCCTTTCCCAGTAGCAGTGCAGTGGTCAGGCTGCCGGGGCATGCAAACTTACGGTTTTATGAAGCTCCCTGGCCTGGCGGGCAGTGAAGGGAAAGGTGCACCAGTCCTTTCCTTCAGGGCACACTCTTGTTCTGGGATTCTCCTGCCTGATGTCAGTCGAGGTGCCCTTGTGTGGTGCACGACAGGGTCCCTGTTGTCATGATGCCAGCATCTTTTGGTGCAAATGTAGGATAGAAATAATTAGTCCAAAGGCAACAGAAAAAATTTTATTTACTGAAGCTTTAAGTGCTAGTACATTTTTCACATGTTCAGCATGCATGAATAGAGATGGCCCGAACTATTCGCCGGCGAACAGTTCCCGGCGAACATAGCTTGTTCGCGTTCGCCTCTGCCAGGCGAACATATGCGATGTTCGGTCCGCCCCCTATACATCATCATTGAGCAAACTTTGACCCTGTACCTCACAGTCAGCAGACATATTCCAGCCAATCAGCAGCATACCCTCCCTCCCAGACCCTCCCACCTCCTGCACAGCATCCATTTTAGATTCATTCTGAAGCTGCAGTCTTAGTGAGAGGAAGGAGAGTGTAGTTGCTGCTGATTTAATTGGGAAATTGATAGCTAGGCTAGTGAATTCAGTGTCCACTCCAGTCCTGAAAGACTCATCTGATCTCTGCTGTAAGGACAGCGTCCTGACAGCACCCCAAAAGCCCTTTTAGGGCTGCAACATTAGTCTGCTTTTTTTTTCCTTTATATGCATATTGCAGTTGCATGGCCTGCCTGTGTGTGAGGAGCTGCAGGCCCACAGACTGTAGTGTGCCCACTGCCAGTGCCCACCCCTGTCATCCCATGTGGCACAGGACTTTGCATCAGAAAAAGGCATTTAATTTTTACGCTTTAATCTAAGTTTAGTTGCCTGCCAGTGTGTGTCAGGCTGACTTCCAGTGACTGTAGTGTGCCCACTGCCAGTGCCCACCCCTGTCATCCCATGTGGCACAGGACTTTGCATAAAAAAATGGCATTTAATTTTTACACTTTAATCTAAGGTTAGTTGCCTGCCAGTGTGTGTCAGGCTGACTTCCACTGACTGTAGTGTGCCCACTGCCAGTGCCCACCACTCATACCGGCTGGCACAGGACTTTGCATAAAAAAAGACATTTAATTTTTACACTTTAGTGTAATTTCAGCTGCTTGCCTGCTGCTAGTGTGTGTCAGGCCGACTTCCACTGACTGTAGTGTGCCCACTGCCAGTGCCCACCCCTGTCATCCCGTGTGGCACAGGACTTTGCATCAAAAAAGGCATTTAATTTTTACACTTTAATCTAAGGTTAGTTGCCTGCCAGTGTGTGTCAGGCTGACTTCCAGTGACTGTAGTGTGCCCACTGCCTACCACTCATACCGGCTGGCACAGGACTTTGCATAAAAAAAGGCATTTCATTTTTACACATTAGTCTAATTTCAGTTGCTTGCCTCCTGCCAGTGTGTGTCAGGCCCACCTCCACAGACTGTAGTGTGCCCACTGCCAGTGCCAACCACTGATACCGGGTGGCACAGTAGCTTGCCGATAAATAAGGCATTTCATTTTTACACATTAGTCTAATTTCAGTTGCTTGCCTCCTGCCAGTGTGTGTCAGGCCCACCTCCACAGACTGTAGTGTGCCCACTGCCAGTGCCAACCACTGATACCGGGTGGCACAGTAGCTTGCCGATAAATAAGGCATTTCATTTTTACACATAAGTCTAATTTCAGTTGCTTGCCTCCTGCCAGTGTGTGTCAGGCCCACCTCCACAGACTGTAGTGTGCCCACTGCCAGTGCCAACCACTGATACCGGGTGGCACAGTAGCTTGCCGATAAATAAGGCATTTCATTTTTACACATTAGTCTAATTTCAGTTGCTTGCCTGCTGCCAGTGTGTGTCAGGCCCACTTCCACAGACTGTAGTGTGCCCACTGCCAGTGCCCACCACTGATACAGGGTGGCACAGTACCACTTATCGAAAAAATGACAGGCAGAGGCAGGCCAGCCTGCAGGGGCCGTCGTGGTCGTGGTGCTGTGATTTCCACTGTCCCTGGAATAATGCCCAGTGTTCAGAGGCCACGTACCCTGAACCCGAAAAATTCTGAGGACGTAGTTGACTGGCTTAGACAGGACACCCAATCTTCAACAGCTTCCGCTAAGAACCTTGACGCACCATCTTCCTCCAGCTCAGCTTTGGTCACCTGCTCTCAAGTTACCACGCACCCGCCCGCCGCTGATAGGAATAGTACTAGTTAAGACACCACTCATATAGGGTGTCACAGCACATTGCTCTGTGCACGCGCAGTGCCCCAATTTGGGAGTATGAGGACCGACCAAGCTGCTTTTTCCATCTCCCGGTTCCTGAAATCAATTCAGTTTGGTGTATGAGAGTTTGGTCTGTCATTGTGAAGGCAGTCGAAGGTACCAGGCCTAAATTTTTTTCACAAAAGGCAATCCCTGATATGGGATGTAACAGGGATTAAACTGATGAGAATAGTACTACAGAAAATACCACTCATATCGAGTGTGACAGTAAATTGCACGGCGCAGACGCAGTCACCGTGGATTAAAACAGAGTGGAGGGAGCCAGCGTTTTTTAACCATCTCCCGTTCGAAAAATCTATTCAATAAATGGCCCCCAGATTGGGGACGTTAGAGGGATTAAACTGATGAGAATAGTACTACAGAAAATACCACTCATATCGGGTGTGACAGTAAATTGCACGGCGCAGAAGCAGTGACCGTGGGATTAAAACAAAGGGGAGGGAGCCAGCGTTTTTTAACCATCTCCCGTTCGAAAAATCAATTCAATTGACCTTCGGGGACCCTTGGTGTTGTATGTGGCTGGGTGGAGGAAGAAACCTTCAATGACATCACCGGGACGTGGCTAGCTTGGTATCCAACCTTGTGCAAATGGGGAGTTTGCGGTTGTGCAAATGGACTGTTTGCGGTGCATTACAAGAGGAGTTTGGTATGTCAATGTCTGAGAATCGGGCGTAACCCTTACACTACCTGATCGATACAACATCATACCTGATCGTATACACACACTGGATGTTTTAAAGCATGTTATTCCAAACAATTTAGGAATGTTACGTGATTTATGCCCTTTATGGATTAAAACCCGACTCTGCGTCCACTACGTAATTTTCCATGGGAGTTTTGCCATGGATCCCCCTCCGGCATGCCACAGTCCAGGTGTTAGTCCCCTTGAAACAACTTTTCCATCACTATTGTGGCCAGAAAGAGTCCCTTTGGTTTTTAAAATTCGCCTGTCTATTGAAGTCTATGGCGGTTCGCCCGGTTCGCCTGTTCGCGAACATTTGCGGAAGTTCGCGTTCGCTGTTCGCGAACTGAAAATTTTATGTTGCGACATCACTATGCATGAACCTGACAGGTATTTCACAAGCATTAGTTTCACAGTTGTCACTGCTGAGATCTGAGATAACAGGCACAATTGATTCTGGGGAGCACTTTTCCTAATTCTGCACTTCTCTAGATGACTTGTACACATAAAAATATGTACACCACTACTTGTACACTACACCTCTCTGTTACAGCTGGCCTGCTTTGGTGGTTGTTCATCTGCTCCTTCAGGCCTCCCCCTGGCTAGTAGCTGAGTCCAAGGAGTCAGCTTCAAACTTTTTTGCTTTCTCTAACACTGAGCTCTCTCCCTCTATCTGCATTGGCTTAGACTCATGCTGATTTAGATTGGATTACACTACACTCACTCATTGAACCATTCTGACGCACTCCTTTACTCATATAGATAGTGACACCAGCCCCATATAGTGGTGGCTTTGAGATATGAACTTTTTATCTCAGATCATCAAATACAAAAATATACATAACATTGCATACATAACTATTTGCAGTATAATGTGACTTCTAGGGGCAGGATGCTGCAGCAGTTTTTATCAAAAAGTCACAAAGTTTTGCACACCCCATGGTTGCACAAAATTTTGGTAGGTAGAACAATGCAAGGGCAGCTATACCAGGCCCGGAACATTTATTATAATAGTTTAGATTATAGCATTCCCGTTTCGTGTCATGGACCTGCCCCAATGGGCCACGGTTAGTAAGAGGCGAGCACTTCTTAACAACTGGGATGCATCTGACTCGAGCAGGGGATAGATTAAAACTGGTGTGTGATACACTAGTTTTAAAGGGGTTGTCTCACTGTAGACATTGGTGGCATATCGCTAGGATGGGCCCCACAAAGTAAAGGTGAGCGCACCTTGCAAGTGTAGCCCGCCTCCTCTCTTGCAATAATATCTATGCACTGGAACGGATATTTCCAGCAGTCGCATAAAAGTGATAGGAGAGGTGGCCGTGCAAGTGCGGTGTGCTCTACTTTCGCTTCTACGGGAGTTATGAAAACAATATTGCAAATAGATTGCAATAGTAGTCACATTCTACAGATTCAATACACCAAAGTGTAGCTATATGGTTTAATTGCCAGACTATTGGCTTGTGGATCCTACAATTAAAACTTTTAGCATATGTAAATAAATGTGATCATGGTTTTGACCTGGAGCGGTCACCTACAAGTACTGGCATATTTAATTGAATCATGACATTGTCAAAAAGTATCAAGGTACCTTTGGAGTCATATCAAACACTGGTTCTACCACCATGGTCAGTTAATTTCCATTGCCCATTGTCCTCTGTTTAAAATGACAGAAGAACTAAGCACCAAATTTGATTCATATTGTAAAATTCCACTTCGTAGGAAAGTATACAAGAAATAATTGCATGATCTAGAGCATGGATCAGGCACTTCAACAGTCTGAAACTACAATTCCCAAAATGCTCTATTCACTTCTATGGAAGTTATAAATACAGCCGAGTAAGTGTGCATGTGGGGAGTTGTTCTTTAAACAACTTCTGAAGTTCAGAAGGTTGCCGATCCATTATTTAGGGCAGTGCAACTAAATGTTGTTAAGAGGTTTCTTAAAATATTATAAAAGCACAATCATTACAACACATTTCGGAGAAGTTCTGTTGCTTTCCTGTCGCAGCAGTTTACAATCGGGACATGGCATATGATTACGGCAGTCAATCATGACATGGCAATGGACAATCTTGGCATGACCCTTTAATTACAAAGTCACAATGCTATGCCATGATTAGCTGCTATGATCATGTAACATCAACATTGAGGTCAATATATTACTTGGTTTTGAAGCCTGGTGGTGAAATGTCCCCTTTTCCAGACTTTAGGTATAACTGTTAACTGAAGATTTTTTTTCTTAAGCTACTGAGCATTGACTAAACAGGTTTTTATAAAATTCAGACTCCACGTTAACACTTTTATGACATATCTGATTGAACTGTGACTCATGCATTTCTAGCTGATATCCTCAACTGAAAAAGACTAGAGCTGCACTTAATCTGACCAGTCTTCAGAAATAGACCTGGATAGGGAAGATCAGACATAATGTCTTGCAGAGAGAACTGCTGTTTGAAAGCTGCAAGACATCTCAGCACTGTGTTGCTCAGCTAGTTATATCTGGAGATGACACCTAATTATCTGTGTTTTTATTGGTCTGGAAAGAGATGCAGTATTGCAGAGTGATGGTGCTCACGGCAGGCAGAGGAGCTGACTCCCTGCAGTAATATTATTTCAGGCAGTGAAGATATTAAATAACAATACCTTTATTGCAGCAGATTTTTTACTGATAAATATCCTACATGAAGCAATTCTGTACTTTGTGAAGTATGAAAAGGATAAGACAAATAATAAACAAGCAATGTATTAATCGAGCAGAACAGGTCCTGTTTTCATATAAAATACACAGTATTAGATAGAAGATTTTTCTGTTTGACTATTGTACTTCACCACCACTGGAACGTATGTATACGGCTGAATTCACATCCGCATTGGAGGAGCCATTAAGGGTCTCCATAGTAGATTCCGTCACATTTGATTGAAAAAAATAGCACAGCATGCAGAACTTTTTTTATGATACAAAACAACTACCGACAACGTGGCAGAATTGATTGAAAGACAATGAGGTGCTGTTTATGTCCATGGTGTGACTGATCTGTCACTGCATTGTGACTTCCATTATAAAATGAAACCACCATTTGGGATCCTCGTCTATTAGCGAGGCAGGAGTGAGGCTAGGAAGAGAATATCTCACTCTGGAGGCTGCAGTGCCCCCATGCATTCCAGAAAACCATTCATGGAAAAGTAGGTAATGTTTCATTGGCGCTGTCAGGAAATAGGACCATTGATGTCAGGTTATTGTGCAGATTACTGTTCATCGCACTGACTCCGAGCAGATTAACAACTTGTAACTACAGTAGCTTATTGTGAAGGGACCCTTCTTATAAAAGCAGGCGTGCACCACCAATGAGACCAGGTGAGGTGATCGGCATCACCTCAGGCAGCACCAGGTAGGGGCTAGAGGGGGCAGCAGAAAGGCCATGGTCAATGAGCAATTTCATTGTGGCAAAGAGGTTTGAGAAATTGGCACTGGGGCGAGCCATTTAAGTTTTCGCCAATGGCAGCAGAAAGGCCAGGTGCACCCTGGACAAAAGGATCATCCAAAACAGACTACTCATAAGTTTTACCATCAATTGGTTTTATACTTAGGCCATGACGAGTTTATATTCTTTGTCTATCTGTAGTATGGAGTAAGGCGAAAGCTACAAAGCAACTAATTGCTACTTCTCAAATGGCCAAATGAAGTTTGCTTGATAATAATTTTGGACAGTCATGCTCTGTATTGTGTTGAGCTTGAGAAAGATGATACTGCAGAGGAAAGGTAATAATATGTGTCATGTGTGTGACATACATATTTTGAGACCATCCTCTTTGATGTCCATGTTTCCTAATAAAGCATACAACAGTAATTGTTGAACTAAAATGCATTAGGATTAGAAACAATGGAGTTTCTTACTCTTTAGCAATTCTACAAAGTAAATACAGAGAGATAATATTTCGACACTATGCTTAGTATGGATCTCTACAGTACCCTTCAGTATAAGATGACTGGTGCAGCTATAGGGAAGGCACTTTACAGTTACCACTGCTATATGGGGATAAGAATACCCTCATAACCCTGAAAGATGTCAAGTTCAGGTACCTTAAAGGGGTTATCCAATTTCAAGAACCCCCCCCCCCCCACACACACACACATACATGTGCCGGGCCCCTCACCCGTAATATACTTACCCTGCTGCCCACTCCCGGTGCCGCTCCTGGTCCCCTCACCGCCGCTTCTGCTTCTACCTGCACACGGATGAAAATTATCCAGTGTTGGGTGGGGGAGCAGTCAATGCATCGCAGGTGACGCTAGGGAGGCTCGTCCCCATCTCCACCTGCCACTGGCTGCTTCCCCCGACACCGGATGTTTTCATCCGCTTGCATGGAGAAGCAGCAGCGGTGATGCGGGGACCAAGAGCGGCACCGGGAGCGTGGTAAGTATATTACTGGTCAGGGGCCCTAAAAATGTGGGGGGGTTTCTTGATAACCCCTTTAAAGAGGACTTGTCACCGCTCTTGACATGTGTGGAGACAACTACTTCCATTCCCCAGTTCTGGAGCATCTATTCATCTATGACTCTATGTGGTACCATTTATTATTCCCGCTAGAAGTTATAAATTAAGTACTAGCAGTTTATAATGAAGGTCCTGATGGGTGTCATCAGTTGAAGATGTGTCCCTGCATAATCTGACATTATCCAATTAGTTCTATCAAAGAGAATGGAGAGAGGCGTGCAAGTGCAGCCACCTTTTTATTCATAGAATGACACAACAGGTCCCTGTTCTCAGAGGTCCCAGAGATGGGACCTATCTAGAGCATAGGTCATCAGTTAAAAAGTCTTGGAAAACCCCTTTAACGATTAAGTTACGTCAACCCAACATGTGTGTACTACAAGAGGGTGGACTCTGTTTTAAAAGGGTTGTGCACATTGCATTTCGTATGCCATGAGTAAGGAGGCAATCCGAACAGCATAAGCTTATTAGACCTTCAGACTATGCAATAATGTATGCTTTAACAAGTTTGAAAAAAGTTCAACAGTATTTTTTATTCTGATGGAAGTGCTAGGTACATATTTTTGCTTATATGGAACATATGCTACGGCATAAACCTATGGAAATGCCATAAATGTCCAGATGAGACTACCGCTTTTATCTCTCAGTATGAGAGGAACTTGGAGTGTGTGGGGTGAAGTGGGGACCTACAAAAAACCCAGGCCTATAGCTTTATTGGGAAGCTTCAGTTTAAAGAAGATACATGAAGCAAATAAAAACAAAAAGTTCACAAAAACAACAACACACCAACACCGCCACCACTAGACCTAAACGAGAAAAAAAAAGTATTATAAGAAAATACATTTCAAATCTAATATTATGGAAATATTTCTTGTAACGTTGAATTTTCTGATACTTCTGCTATCTCATAATCCGCTTTGCTTCGTGCAATATCTATGTACAGCCCATATTAAGGGATCATGCAGGAAGGTTCAGCATAGCAATAACTGCAGCAGCTGTTTCTGGGAAATAGCTAACAGGTAATGACATAAAAGTACTGTCCATGGAATAGAATGCCAGCAAGGTGTCTCCTGGTAAAACGTGTCATATTGTTATCAGTGCTGCAGAATTTTGCAGTGTATTTTTCACGGTGACCCCAATAAAACAGCAAACAGGAGCCCATTTCCACCTGCCTATGAATCACATCTTACATTCTGCAAATCATAGAGAATGCTTTCTCTCCACACCGAGTGTGAAGGCAACGTTCCTGCAAACTGAAAACATCTCCTGTAGTAAATTAAGTAACCTTCACCTGAGGCTCCCTGAAAATCTTTCATTTTCTATCTGCAGCTCAGGATGTTTAGCAGATAATAGCAGCAGAGGATGGTAGGCTGTGAATTTCCAATCAAAGATATAGCTGTGAATATTTATGATGGGTTTAACTGTTCTCAGCCATGGAATTTGCCTGCTGATGTTCATGAGAACGGGCAAGAGTTGCGTTGATTGCATCTTTACAAGTGGAGGGGGTTTGGTAAACAGCATTATGGCTTCTTAGCCTCTAGATTAACAAGTCACGGTGTTTGCGGTAAAACGATAAGCACTACAAATTGTCCAAGATTTGCTAAACAGATAACGCTAGGCTGAGGTAGACAGAACGGATTAGAGCTTTTGGATTGTAAACTCCTGATAACAAGCAGGTAATGAGACTTTTTGTTTACATATATTGGGTGGTATTTAGGAACCATTAGGGTCCATGGTTAGGCTGGGTTCACATCTGTGTTGGCCAGATACCACTGTGCACTGCTGGATCTCCATTCACTGTAATAGGATCTGGCAGTGATCTCACTGCTTTTTGGCATATATATGCTGGCATTCGGCTAGACAAAAAATGTTGCATGTAGCATTTCTTTATCCGGCTGAAAGCCGGCATGTATGTCAGATACAGTGGTCGGATCACAGTGCTGGAGTTCACAATCCAGATATTTTTATATAGAAGTAAGGAACTATCCAATCCATAGAGCAGTATACAAGGCCATGGTTACATTTACATTGGTTGATGTTTCGTCCATTTGAAATACAAATCAAATGACAGAAGTTGTCAATTAATCATATGTAAAGAAACAAAGAAAAAAAGAAGATAACCCCCAATCATAATGGTTTATATTCTTCGATTTATCGTATAAGGGAATTTTGAACAAAAGGGGTATCCCATGATTAATGTAATGAAATGAATATCAGACATCATATGATAATTTCTGTCTAGCAAAGTTAGAGCCAGCCCTGTAGCTGATATGGATCCAGAATCTCCTTATCCATTGTTCTTCTTCTTCTGCTAGATTTTCTTCAGGATAGCAGCTGCAGCTTTCTCCTTATCACAGCTCAGAAGATCTGTCCTTTCAGGGGGCCTGTCCTTTCTGTTGCATCCCTTTCCTTGTCACAACTTCTAACATTAGATAGTTTGGGCACCCTGCATAGTTAGTACTTAGTAGCACCCACTTTGGCAAGTATAACAGCTTTTAAATGCTTTCTGTTTGAGGGATTTTCCTCCATTCTTACTTGCAAAAGTCTTCCAGTTCTGTGTGATTCTTGTCTATCCACAAATTTTCAATAATGCTCAGATCAGGAGACTGTGTGGGCTATGCTAAAACCTTCAGCTTGTACCTTTTGTGGATTTTGAAGTGTGTTTAGGATTATTATCCATTTGTAGAAGCCAGCCTCTTTTCAAATTCAGCTTTTTTACAGTTGGCGTGTTATGTGTAGAGTTGAGCGAACCCAAAATGTCAAGTTTGAGTTCATACCGAACTTTCCATTTTTTTGCACCCGGACCCGAACATTTACATAAAAGTTCAGGTTCGGGTTAGTTGTTTGGCGATTTCTTAGCGTTTTTTAACCACCTGCCGGCCGCCCGCCTAACGCAGGGATGCGTCCAGGCGGCAGGTTTGTTCCTCCTTGACGGGTCGGCGCGTCATCTCGCTAGAGGTGAGATTTGCTGTGAACGCGCGCACCCGCGTTCACAGCAGCTCAAAGATAGCAAGTTTTACTGCAGCCTGCCAGCGATGATCAATCGCTGGCAGGTTGTAGATGTGAAATAAATCGCATCAAACATGTATATCAGACTCTGTTTTGTTAACAGTGTCTGATATACCTGCTACCTGGTCCTCTGGTGGTCCCATTTGCTGGGATCGACCACCAGAGGACCAGGTAGCTATGTAAAGTAGCACCAAGCACTACACTATCCCCCCTGTCACTTATTAACCCCTTGTTAACCCCTGATCACCCCATATAGACTCCCTGATCACCCCCCTGTCACTGATAACCCCCCTGTAAGGCTCCATTCACAGTTCCATATGTGTTTTGCGGATCCGCAAAACACGGACACCAGCAATGTGCTTTCCACATTTTGCAGATCCGCACATCGCCAGAACTATATAGAAAATGCCTTTTCTTGTCCGCAATTGCGGACAAGAATAGGACATGTTCTATATTTTTGCGGAACGGAAGTGCAATTCCGGATCTGAGCGGGACAAAGTCTGTCCCCATAGAAATGACTGGGTCCGCAATTCCGTTCCGCAAACAGAATTGCGGACGTGTGAATGGTGCCTAAGGGTCCCTTATCACCTCCAGTTAGTTAGCTACTTGTTAGGTAGCTAGCGCCCAGCCCACCGCACCGCAGTCACTGATTTTGGCAGAGATTTTTTCATCCACATTGATCAATGCGAATGAAGAAATCTGTGCCGTTCATTTTTTTTTTCAGCCCAGAGGCTGAACGGAAAAAAATAAATCTCATTACCCGTATGCTCAATATAAGGAGAATAGCAGAAACTCGTAATGCTGGCCATACGTGTAATGATTGCGGAGACCCTCAAATGCCATGGCAGTACAAACACCTCACAAGTGACCCCACTTTAGAAAGAAGACACCCCAAGGTATTTCCTGAGGGGTATGGTGAGTTCATGTAAAATTTTATTTTTTGTCACAAGTTAGTGGAAATATGAGACTTTGTAAAGTACGGCGATACCACATGAGTGACAATTTTTGCAGCCTGGGTGCGCAAAGGGGCCCAAATTCCAACGAGTACCTTTAGGTTTTACAGGGATGATCACAATTTAGCCCTGCCCAAAATGCCAGAACAGTAAAGACACCCCACAAATTACCCCATTTCGGAAAGTAGACACACAAGTAGAAGGTATTCACTGAGGGGCATAGTGAGTCCGTGGGAGATTTTTTTTTTTTTTTGCCAGAAGTTAGCAGAAATGGAAACTTTATTATTATTATTTTTCCTCAGAAAGTGTCATTTTCCGCTAACTTGTGAAAAAAAATTAAATGAGCACTTTTGCATACAATACTAAAAAAACTGTTTTACAATTTTGCGGTGACATACCGCATTTCTGTAGTTGGGGGAATAAACCCGTATTGTCATGCCACAGAGCACTTTTGCATACAACGCTGAAAAACCTGTTTTATAATTTAGAGGTTGCATACTTCTTTTCTGTAGTTTGTTGCAATAAACACTGGTTTTGTGCTACATAGCAGATCTGAGGCCTACCCTGTATTTCAGTCATTTTAAGTAACCTTTGGAACTCCGCATTTACATAGTTGATTGCAAAAACACAGGTTTTGAGGTAGATAGCACATTTGCGGTGTACGCTGTGTTTCTGGCAAGTCAAATAAATCGTTAACTTCTGCTGCTACATTTTTGGTTTGAAAAATCAAATTTTGGGTGACAGTGGAGTAATTGTATCGAATTGCTCTGTTACACTGTTGTGTGACCTAAAGAAATGTATTCTGTTTATTACACAGGCACTGCCTTATTGTTAATGAACCTAATTGTTGACTATTGAAACCTAATATAAACCATCTTTTAGATTAATGGGTGAACGCAAATAAAGAGGAGAACATCAAATATGGGACGTGGACATGGTCATCATGGTGGTGTTGCTGGATCTCCTGTTGCTGGGAGAGGACGTAGCCATTCTGCGCCAGCTACAGGTCCAAGTGAAACACCGTTCTGAGGTGCGAGTAGGCGACAGACCCTGCAGCGTTTTTTGGAAGGCCTGAATGCCGCTCTACGGATGGTGAGGCCAGAACAAGTACAGGCGATAGTAGATTAGGTGGCTGACAGTGGCTCCAGTTCCTTCACAGTATCTCCCACCCAGTCCTCTGCAGAAAGCTCAGAGTTGGCACCTGCAGCCCATGCCCATCAGTATTTCAACTCACCCCCTTGCAAAGCAGACAAGCAGTCTGAGCTCCAAGTCATGCAGCAGACTCTTATGCTTTTTCATGACTCTACTAGCAGGGTTTCCACGGGCCATCCACCTAGCCCTGCCCCAGAAGTGGAAGACATTGAATGCACTGATGCCCAACCACTTATGTTGCAGGATGAGGACATGGGAATACCACCGCAGCACATCTCTGATGACGAAACACAGTTGCCAACTGCTGCGGCTTTCTGCAGTGTGCAGACCGACGAGGAGGGCAGGGGTCAAGAATGGGTGGAAGATGATGTGGAGGATGATGAGGTCCTAGACAACGACTGGACTCAAGTTAATGCTAGTGACGTGTGCAGTTCTGAGGAAGAGGCGGTGGTCGCACAGATGCAACAGCACAGCAAAAGAGGGAGCAGGGTGCAAAAGCGAAGCAGCTGTCCCTGAGACAGTACGCCTGCTACTGCCCACAGCACCCAGGTACTGAGCACACCAAATCCAGCTCCAAGGAGTTCATTAGCATGTTAGTTCTTCACAAAATGTCCTGACGACAAGAAACGAGTGGTTTGCACGTTGTGCCATCAGAGCCTGAAGCGAGGCATAAACGTTCGAAACCTGAGCACAACCTGCATGACCAGGCATCTACATGCAAAGCATGAACTGCAGTGGAGTAAACACCTTACCCACCCTCGATCCCTGGCCCTTAATGCCAGCATTTTAAAATGACTGGCCTTTGAAATGCTCTCATTCCGTCTGGTGGAGACATAATGTTTTAAACAGCTGATGGCGTTGGCTGTCCCGCGTCGTTCCCAGCCACAAATATTTTTCTAGGCAAGCCGTTCCTTCCCTGTACAACCAAGTGGAGGATAAAATCAAGTGTGCACTGCACAATGCCATCTGTGGCAAGGTCCACAAACCCACAGATACATGGACCAGTAAGCTCGGGCATGTCCCTAACTGCACACTAGGTAAATGTAGTGGTGGCTGGGCCCAAGGTGGATAGCGGTTTGGTGCATGTCCTTCCAGGAGGAGGATGAGGGGCATTTCACAAGGTTTCAGGCCAGTCATTCAGAAGTGGCTCATAGGGTGGGTTCCTGCACCAGCAGAGGCCAGGTACACATGTGGCCAGCCAGGGCACAGTTCTTGAGGATGAGTAGGAGGAGGATGAAGTAGAGTAGGAGAAGGAATCGGGTTCACAGCAGGGTGGCACCCAACGCAGCTCATGGCTATCACTGGAGCGTGGCTGGGGAGATATGGAGGACACAGACGATACACCACCTACAGAGGACATCTCATTCTTACTTCTAGGCAGCCTGGCACACATGAGCGGCTACATGATGCAGTGCCTGCGCAACGACCGCAGAGTTGCCCACATTTTAAATTGGGCTGACTACTAGGTTGCCACCCTACTGGATCCCCGTTACAAAGACAACGTGCCGTCCTTAATTTCCTCACTGAAGCGTTATAGGAAGATGCGCGACTACAAGCGCACACTGGTAGACGCGCTCTTGAGGGCATTCCCAACTGACCTCGGGGGACAATTGGAAGCACAAGGCGAAGGCAGAGGAGGAGGAAGAGGTCGCCAACACAGCTGGGTCACGGCCAGCACCTCAGAAGGCAGAGTTAGCATGGCCGACATGTGGAAAAGCTTTGTCACCAAGTCACAGCAACCAGCACCACCAGCTGATATGGAACGTCTTAGCTGGAGGCAGCATTTGAACAACATGTTGGAACAGTACATGTGCACATGCCTACACGTACTGACTGATGGTTCCGCCCCATTCAACTTCTGCCTCTCCAAATTGTCCACATGGCTTGAGCTTGCCCTTTCTGCCTTGGAGGTGCTGGCCTGCCCTGCAGCTAGTGTATTGTCTGAATGTGTATTTAGCACAGCAGGGGGCATCATTACAGACAAATGCAGCCTCCTGTCCACAGCCAACGTGGACAAGCTCACGTTCATTAAAATGAACCAGGCTTGGATCCCACAAGACTTGTCTGTACCTTGTGCTGAATAGACATTTATACCCGCCTCAACCATACATTCTTGTACTCAAGTGCACTTATTCTTTGATTTATTTTTATTATTTGTCCCATTATTTTGGGGGCTACCCCAATTAAAAAAAACAAACAAAAAAAAAAAAAACATTGTTAGCTGGCTACCTCCTCCTCCATCGCCGCTTTCACCTACAACACCACATTCACCGCCTCCTCAACATCCGACTCCGCATCCACCTCCTCCTCAGAGTTGCAGGTCAATAATTTAAAATTTTTATTTATTTTATTTTAAGTTATTTCCTTATCCACATTTGTTTGCAGGGCACTTACCCACATTTTGCTGCCTTTTGCAACCCTCTAGCCCTTGCCAGGACTTTTTTACAGCCATTTTAGTGCCTAAAAGTTTGGGTCCCCATTGACTTCAATGGGGTTCGGAGTAAAGTTAAGGTCAAGTTTGGGTCCCGAACCCGAACTTTTTTGTGACGCACGGCCGAACCCTTCGAACCTGAACTGCCAGGTGCCCGCTCAACTCTAGTTATGTGTGCTTCTTACATTTGCTGGAATTTTATTGAATCCATTCTTTCCTCCATCCATGAAATGTTCCCCGTGCCATTGGCTTCAACATGACCCCACAGCATGATTCATCCAACCCTATGCATAATGGTTGGAGCGATGATCTTTTCATGAAATTCAAGCCACTTCTGTGTTCAGTGACGTGAACAGCACATGCTCAGTATGCATCTTCGCTCATTAGGATAAAGCCAAAGATGTTCGTTCTAGACAGCGAGTGTGCACGCTATCAATCTAAAGAGAGTGGGGCATGATTTGAAGGAGAAGGACATCAGTGTTGAGCACCAGTGGCATCGCTGGAGCTGTGCTCAAACTACATAAACCAACCTCCTGTTGCTCCAATAGCTTATTAACATATTTATAAAAGTTCAAATTTCTCTACAACGCTACTACCTACAGATAAAAGATAGGTCTTATTTTACTTAGCATTAATAACCTACCATGCTATATGCCTGGTTGTATAGGGTTGATCTAGGTGACAGAGCTGCTTTAAGGGATGTAGATATCTACTTTGTTAAATTTTCATCAGTAGCTACAAAGCCAGTGACTTTGACGCCTTATGAAGTATGAGTTCCGAGTTGAACAGATTCTAGATATTGTTGAGCGAAGCAAAGCATTCAAAGTTGAATTTGATCCGAAGTTTAGGCAAACTTCAACTTGCAATGAATCTGAATTTGCTTGTGCTTTGTGGTAACGAATCAGGTTTTCCTAAAATGGCAGCAGCACATGTTACAAAGCAAAACTAAGTGTGGCGGAGACAAGCCCAGGCATGCAATATCACCCATAATGTCGTGCAGTCAGCCAATCCACAGATAGCCTTCACCTACGATGTCACAGCCCTATAAAACCCTCATCCTGTGCAGTCTCCGCATTGTCCTGTGAGTTGAGCATAGGGAGAGACCTAACAAGCGCTCATGCGCTAGGGACAGTGTTACTGGAAACAATTAAAAGAAGAATATTGGAGAGGGAGAATGCAGGGAGACTGCAGGAAGAGTGTAGGAACACTTATTCTGCATCAGTTTTATTTATACCTACATTTACTTTTTTCTACATCAGCCATAAACTAAGAAATGTAGTTCAATATCAATAAGATGAAAGCCTTTATTATTCCAGTGCCAGTTTGCCAACCAACACTATCCAGTATGCACCCCTTATGGGGCCAGGTCTTAATGGTGACCATCCTCACCTTTGCTGGCTTTACATCTTCTAAATCATCCATCAAAGTCTCCCTGTCCTAGAAAAATCAGCAAAATACAGAGAGAGGAGGAGCTTGATGTTCAATATTAGATGATGTGGAAAAGGTGGAAAAGCAGATGCCAGAAGAAGGGCTCCCACCTGTAGGACAGGAGAGCACTGGGGTTGGAGAAGTGGGTACAGCCCCTATTTAAAGGTGCATTAAAGGTGCTGTGCGGCCATTAACAATGAAGGCCGACTATATAGTGTGGTCTTCATTACTAATTGAAAGGCAGCTGGGGATTAATTGGTTCTTCACTGCAGCATGGCCACTCCCTAAGGTAGAGAGGCCTGGGTATACCTGATTTATAGCGATTCGGGACAAAATTCATAACAAATAGAATTTCTTGTGGAACTTTGGCAAAGCTACCGAATCAAATTTTTCAAAACTTTTCACCTCTAATAATAACCATGGAAATCTATGGACCTATATTGTAAATCCATATGCCTCCAATAAATAAAGATGTATTTGTAGGTTCTTATGGTTTAGGCAGAATAGTGGCATCATTCCATATTCCGAGGATATTCTTGTTTAAACACACCATAGGAATAGTGCTATTATGTAAAAAACATCTGCCCTATATATCTTAGTGTGTGATGTCAGCCTGCATTATAATGTTTTGCTGCCATTTTAACGATAAAAGCAGATAGCAGTCATGTGTTCAATAACTGTCCTAATCAAAGGGTGCGGCAATTCTATGATAAATGCATTACACATTCTGTATTCCCTCTTCCCTATATCAATCAAAAGGTAGGATGCAGACTTCACAGCATGTGAAAAGGAAGTATTCTTTATAACACAATATCCATAGAAAGGCCAACATAGATTGTCAGTACTCGTATTTAAAGCAGGAAGCTCAGAAAGTTCCATTACTATGCAATTTCTGGAAATTAATCTAAGTATAACTGAGCCCTGAAAGCATGAGCACTAAGCTTTTTATGCAAGTAACTTAAAAAGGACATTTTATTCCCTTTGCAAAATATTGTCCAGCCACATATGGCACAGTAGTTTAAATCCAGCAGTTTCCACAATTGCTGAATTACCTAATAAAAAAGTAACGTTTTTAGGAGAGCATGCCAAAGTCACCAGCTATATATTTTTGCATCTATAAAAATGCAGAGGGAAGATAAGGCCGGGAAGTGTGTTAATCTTGAAACATTCTCTATAAACAGTTTGAGAAATGCTCTCGGATTTCTCTACATGAAAAAAAAATCTGAGCAGATTTTCTGAATGCCATTCAAATGCTAATGCGTTATTTATAACTGTATTATATTTTAAATGAGAAATAGAGGTGGACCCATAACATACACTATAAAGTTTATGCGTATCATGCATCAGTACTAGTCCTATCTCTGATATGTACACCAATTTTACACCAAAATTAAAACCAAAGAAAGCATTGATTATCTTGTGTGACAATGGCACTTGTCAAGGATTGGGATAAATTATGCAGCAAGCAAAAAGTAAGGCTTTGAAGTTGATATTTTGGAAGCAGGAAAACAGGCGTGTGTAAGGATCTGAGCATGCTAAGCTCACTGAACACCACAGAAGATCTACTGAAGTGCAAAACTTAATGCTGGGCATCTTCTGGTGGTCTTGTGGAGTTCATGGCTTGTTGGATCAGAGTTCTTACCGACACAATACTAGGTTTTGATGATATGGCTGATCATAGGCATATTATGTCATACATAGACTTCTATGGGCCCCTACTGTAGCTCTATAGAATTTTAAGTTTCATATTACCCAGTTTTGTGCACCCAAAACATAAAGAAATAGAAGAGTTTAGAGATTAGCAGCTGATAGTACGGCCTGAAAAAGTCACTAATATGGTGATTAGTGTTGAGCGAATTGAAGCCAAACAAATTGACTTCAATCTGAATTTTAGGAAAAATTTGATTTGCTGCAAACCCAAATCTCCCACTTCGTGATAACAAATCAATTTTTCCTGAAGTGGCGGCAAGAAAAAACAAAACATACTCACCTCATCCACTTACTCGTGGAGAGGCCATCATGGCCATCTTGATTAAAGATACCGTGCAAAATCTTGACATTTTGCGTGGAGTCTTCAATTAAGATGGCTGCGAGCAAATTGATAAGATGAATATGTTTTTTTTTTTTACCGGATTAACCCCTGAAAGCCCACAATTGTGGCATACAATGCAGCAATCAGCAATGAACGCGGCATCTGAGAGGTTCAGTGATGGAGGGGTGGAATGCACTACATGACGCAGTAATCTGTCACAAATCAAATTTCTTTGAGAAATTTGGCAAAGCAGCCAAATTGAATTTTTCATAACTTCGCTCATCACTAATGGTGATGAAACACATTGAATAATAAAAATGTCTTAAATAAAGAAAGGTCCAGCTTCAGGTTGCAAAAATCGTGAAGAACTTTATTCACATGGTGCAGTACAGGATAAAAGCAAACAGGTACTCGTCTACGCATTTCGGATCCACATATAATGATCCTTATTCATGACATGTCTGCTTTTAACCTGTACCACACCATGTGAATAAAGTTCTTCACGATTTTTGCAACGGAAGCTGGACCTTTCTTTCTTCATTTATTGCATTTTTGGCGCCTGCAGTTCCTCAGCGTGGCCTCGTGCTTCCTAGGATTAGGTGAGCTCACCATATCTGTGAACTTGGTTAATAAAAATTTCTTGGTTTCCATATGCCTCCTTTTTTCAGTTTTTATGCTATAAAAAGTCATTAATATATTTCTACATATAGAAACTAATAAAGTATTTTAATATTCTCAACACCCCTTGGCAACTTAACTAAGGAAAATGGTAGTCTGGCCCAGTTCAATAGCTAAGCAAGCCCCATACTCTTAAGGCTGATGCAAAGACAGATAAAGAAGCTGGCATAGCTAATGACCTGAACCAGCCTGCCACATTCAAGCATATCACAGAGAAGGGGAGATAACTATTTTCCTGTGTTGAAACAACAGCTGAAGTAGACCTTCCCGAATTGTGATAGGGACTCTGAAATCCGGAAAATGATAATTAAAATATATTAGTTTTATTATTTTCCATTTGAAAAACACCAAAACAAAGTTTTATACTGCCAGACAAACCTTTAATAGTATAATATTTGAAAGCATCTAATGTAAGTAATCTACAGTATGTATAGATAAAAGAAAAAAGTAAAAGATATAGCACTAAATGTATCACATCAAAGTCCTCCATCATGTAACGCTAGAACTATATCTTCCTTTATTCAAATCTTTACATTGTCTTTGATCCTATCCGATGTGTTATTCTTTTCTTCATTGTGTGTCAACTTTGCGCCTTTGAAGTTTGTTATTATGCAGTTCTAAGTCTATTTAGGAATCTAATTTCAAGCAGAAGTAAATAACTGTGCCCCTTTTCAGACCAAGTAAGTCATCCCCTGTGTGCCTATATGTATATGTTATTACCATGATTATAGTCTACAAACAAAAGACAATGAGAATGAGATGCATTTGTGTCCCTATATAAAGCTCACTATTTATTCCATTTCCTCTTCTAAATATTTTGCACCATCAAGATGTCACATCTAAGCCCGTCTAAAGCCATGTGTTTATCCATAAACACTTATGTTGTACTGTTGGTCCTTTCATTTTCATGAATAAAAATTGAGGACATACAGTAATAGTCTACTTTCTATCAGGAATTTCATTGTTGCCTTCATTGTTAGAGGTTTCAGTCGATGTAATTGTTTTCTTTTGAGAAGTCACAGCATTGCAACTTATGATACTTCTTTACACACGTTTTCATATGAAAAATTTATGTTGAGAAACTACACCACAGGTGACAGTGTTGCTATGACACTGGTGTCCAAGCTTTATGTGAAGCTGTACAAAGAAAGATTTATTTTCAAGCACTATATTTATTTGACATACTTTACTAACACCATTATCTTTATACCTCATGAAGAATAAGACATTTTGTCCTTAAATACTTAAATAACTTTTTTGACTTTGCCTTTTACCATTCTATGATTACCAAATTTTAATTTTTGAACAAAGCTGTGTTTTTATGGGATTTATTTTTCTTTTAGTACCATTTTTGATATACACATATATCAGAGATGAGCAAATCAGTTCAACTAAATAGGAATTTGTTTCAAATTTCTCAAAAAATTCAGATTCATTAGAACCAGAACAAATTAGCTTCTCTTCCAAACTAAGTCAGTGCTCATCCTTTTAAACAGGCTTTGGAACAAACTAAGATAATTGCTAAACCAGCATCTTAATGTTTCAGGGTGATTGCCGTTCATCAGCACAAAACAGAGAGAATTGGTTTAACTAGGTGAGAGGCCTTGGTCGGGATCTGGGGGTACTATATCTTCTTATGAAGAACATATAGTAGGTGTGAGCATGATAAGTATCGAAGGACAATAAATGCTCTCTGGCTTTCTGGAAAAAGACAAGTAAATGGAATGGAAAGGTAGTTTTCATATCCTTTTCCCAAAAACCCACATTGCCTGGACTACAATACTCATCATACACACACTCTCCATAAGAACAAATACTGTGGTACACCTTGGATCCCAACCAAGCTCTTATTCCTAGCCAAGCCAATAATCTCAGTGTTGATGAAAGGCAATCAACCTCAATCAGCTATCTGTAAATGAGATATATGAGTTATGTTTCAAGGTCTGTTTAAAAGATTGAGCATTTACATAAAATAGCTTTCAGAGGCTTTGCTGTTTTTTTCATAGGAATCTAATTTACATCACTATCTGATTCAGGTAATGAATCAGAACAAAATAAATTTTAAAAATTTGCTATTTTTTCTCGAAAAAACACACACAGGCTCGGACTGGCCCACAGGGGAACAGGTGAATCCCCTGGTGGGCCCCTAAGCAAAGTGGATCCCTAGTCTTCCACCCTCTGCACAAGTGGCACATAACACAGTAGACTAACTGCACTGCATACATATATTCAATGTGCAGCACCACAACAAGCCTATGTTCATATAAAATACTTGATAGATTAATAAAGAAACTCTCCAGTTTACTATTATAGGCACAATCTGAGCTGAGATTACTTTTAGGAAAGCTGCCAGTGTCCTCATCTCCCCAGGACCTACCTTCTCAAAGTTGCAGCTGTTTTGTGAGCGGTGCGGGTGCAGTATAGAGGCAAAGGGAGTCTAGGTAGTGCAGCAAACAGTGTTTTATTTCACACTTGCACAAACAAAACTCAATACAGTCACTTAGTGTTACTTCACACAAATGGCAAAAACGTGAGGCAAAACAAAAGTCCAAAACGTGATCAAATCACCTGTGAGATTTAGGTGCGTTTTCGCACCTGGCTGTCAGCCCAGCCGCAGGAAAGTCCAACCTCAGGCTTCCAGGCAGACTGCACGCCTCTTTGCAAGCTCTTGCTTCCAGCCCTGAGAGCTCCACAGCATTACCAGAGGCTCCAGGACAATCTCTCCCAGCTGCTGGTGCTGGTTGTGTTTTTAATCCCAGCCCAAAACCAGGACTGGGTCATGAGGAGCAACCACCCACCCTACACTTTAGCTGCTCCCGGTAAGAACCGGCCCGGATCGGCTTTGCAGCCATGCTATCTAGCAATTGGGTCAGTAGTAGAGATGAGCGAACACCTGGATGTTCGGGTTCAAGAAGTTCGGCCGAACTTCCCGAAAATGTTTGGGTTCGGGATCCGAACTCGACCCGAACTTTATCCCGAACCCCATTGAAGTCAATGGGGACCCGAACTTTTAGGCACTAAAAAGGCTGTAAAATAGTCCAGGAACGGGCTAGAGGGCTGCCAAAGGCAGTAAAATGTAGGTAAATCCCCTGCAAACAAATGTGGATAGGGAAATGAATTAAAATAAAATAAAATAAATAAAATTTAACCAATACCACTTTCAGTTATTTCGGCCCAGCACCCAGACCGAGGATACAGGTCCCACAGCAAGGAATCATGAGTCATATCACCCACCACCGGAGAAGGCCACTCTCAGTTATTTCGGCCAGCACCCAGACCGAAAAGAGAGGTCCCACAGCAAGGAATCATCTGTCATATCAACCACCACCGGAGAAGGCCACTCTCAGTTATTTCAGCCCAGCACCCAGACAGAGGAGAGAGGTCCCACAGCAAGGAATCATGCGTCAAATCAACCAACACTGGAGAAGGCCACTTTCAGTTATTTCGGCCCAGCACCCAGACAGAGGAAAGAGGTCCCACAGCAAGGGATCATGCGTCATTTCACCCGCCACCGGAGAAGGCCACTCTCAGTTATTTCGGCCCAGCACCCAGACAGAGGAGAGAGGTCCCACAGCAAGGAATCATGCGTCATATCAACCACCACCGGAGAAGGCCACTCTCAGTTATTTCAGCCCAGCACCCAGACAGAGGAGAGAGGTCACACAGCAAGGAAACATGCATCATTTCACACACCACCGGTGAAGGCCATTTTCAGTTATTTAGGCCCCAGCACACAGTCAGAGGAGAGAGGTCCCACAGCAAGGAATCATGTGTCATATCAACCACCACCGGAGAAGGCCACTCTCAGTTATTTCAGCCCCACCACCCACAGCCCTCACTTTATGCAGCAGCTCTGACATGTCGGGGTAGTTGTGAATGAACTTCTGCACCACCAAATTCAGCACATGCGCCAGGCAAGGGATGTGCGTCAAACCGGCTAGGCCCAGAGCTGCGACGAGATTTCGCCCATTATCGCACACCACCAGGCCGGGCTTGAGGCCCACCGGCAGAAACCACTCGTCGGTCTGTGGTTCAATACCCCGCCACAACTCCTGCGCGGTGTGGGGCCTGTCCCCCAAACATATGAGTTTCAGAATGGCCTGCTGACATTTACCCCGGGCGGTGCTTAAGTTGGTGGTGAAGGTGTGTGGCTGACTGGATGAGCTGGTGGAAGCAGAGGAGGAGGAAGTCGAGTAGGAGGAGGAGGCTACTGGAGGCAAAGAATGATGCCCTGCGATACTTGGCGGTGGAAGGACGTGCGCCAAGGAACTCTCCGCCTGCGGCCCAGCCGCCACTACATTTACCCAGTGTGCAGTTAGGGAGATCTAGCGTCCATGGCCGTGCTTACTGGTCCACGTATCTGTGGTTAGGTGGACCTTGCCACAGTTGGCGTTGTGCAGTGCACACTTCATTTTATCGGATACTTGGTTGTGCAGGGAAGGCACGGCTGTCTTGGAGAAGTAGTGGCGGCTGGGAACAACATACTGTGGGACAGCCATGGACATCAGTTGTTTGAAGCTGTCTGTGTCCACCAGCCTGACTGACAGCATTTCAAAGGCCAGTAGTTTAGAAATGCTGGCATTCAGGCCCAGGGCTCGAGGGTGGCTAGGTGGAAATTTACACTTTCTCTCCAAGGTTTGTGAGATGGAGAGCTGAACGCTGCCGTGTGACATGGTGGAGATGCTTGGTGACAAAGGTGGTGGTGTCGGTGGCACATCCTCTGTTTGGTGGGCGGCAGGTGCCAACGTTCCTCCAGAGGCGGAGGAAGAGGCCGAGGCAGCAGCAGAAGAGGGAGCAGGGGGAGCCAGAGTGAGTTCCTTGCTTTTAAGGTGTTTACTCCACTGCAGTTCATGCTTTGCATGTAGATGCCTGGTCATGCAGGTTGTGCTAAGGTTCAGAACGTTAATGCCTCGCTTCAGGATCTGATGGCACAGCGTGCAAACCACTCGGGTCTTGTCGTCAGCACATTGTTTAAAGAAGTACCATGCCAGAGAACTCCTTGAAGCTGCCTTTGGGGTGCTTGGTCCCTGGTGGCGGTGGCAGTAGCAGGCGAACTCTCTTGGTGGCGGCAGGTCTGCTTTTGCCCCCTGCTCCCTCTTTTGCTACGCTGTTGGTTCGGCCTCACCACTGCCTCTTCCTCTGAACTATGAAAGTCAGTGGCACGACCTTCATTCCATGTGGGGTCTAGGACCTCATCGTCCCCTGCATCGTCTTCCACACAGTCTTCCTCCCTGACCTCCTGTTCGGTCTGCACACTGCAGAAAGATGCAGCAGTTGGCACCTGTGTTTCGTCATCATCAGAGACGTGCGGACTCTGATGAGGTGGTATTCCCATGTCCTCATCATCAGGAAGCATCAGTGGTTGTGCATCAGTGCATTCTATGTCTTCCACCACTGGGGAAGGGCTAGGTGGATTTCCTTGGGAAACCCTGCCAGCAGAGTCTTCAAACAGCATAAGAGACTGCTGCATAACTTGAGGCTCTGACAGTTTCCTTGATATGCATGGGGGTGATGTGACAGACTGATGGGCTTGTTTTTCAGGTGCCACCTGTGCGCTTTCTGCAGAAGACTGGGTGGGAGATAATGTTGTGAACATGCTGGATCCACTGTCGGCCACCCAATTGACTAGCGCCAGTACCTGCTCAGGCCTTACCATCCTTAGAACGGCATTGGGCCCCACCAAATATCGCTGTAAATTCTGGCGGGTACTGGAACCTGAGGTAGTTGGTTCACTAGGACGTGTGGCTGTGGCAGAATGGCCACGTCCTCTCCCAGCACCAGAGGGTACACTAACACCACCACGACCGCTTCCGCGTCCCTTAATAGATGTTTTCCTCATTGTTACCATTCACCAAGCACCACAATAAGGAAAAAAATATTTGGCCCAATGTATTGATTTCAAATTTAGGCCTTTTTTTACAGGCACCTAACACTATCTGCCTATTTGTTTATGTAGCGTATTACACTAATCCAGGCACATCAGTCACCACTGATTTAGGGGAATATCTCTTTTAGGGCTAGTATTTAGGCCCTGGATGAAAGGTATCCTGTTATAGACAGATTTACACTTGGCCTGCAACAGCTGGGACAACAGATTAAGGGTATTACTATTTTTGCAATTGAATGTCACCCCAGAACAAAATATATGTTTTTGCGGACACTATGAATCCTGGCCTGCAACGGCTGGGACACAAGATTCAGGGTATTGCTATTTTGGCAATTGAATGTCACCCCAGAACAAAATATTTGTTTTGGCGGACACTATTCTATTTTGCCAGCCACAGCTGAAACCACAGATTCAGGGTATTGCTATTTTGGCAATTGAATGTCACCACAGAACAAAATATATGTTTTGACGGAAACTATGAAACGTGGCCTGCAACAGCTGGGACACCAGATTAAGGGTATTGCTATTTTGGCAGATTAATTTCACCCCAGAACAAAATATATGTTTTTGCGTACACTATGAATCCTTGCCTGCAACAGCTGGGACACCAGTTTCAGGGTATTGCTATTTTGGCAGATTAATTTCACCCCAGAACAAAATATATATTTTGGCTGACACTATTCTATTTTGCCAGCCACAGCTGAAACCACTGGTTTATGGTATTGCTATTTTGGCAATTGAATTTCACCCCAGAACAAAATATATGTTTTGGCGGACACTATGAAATCTGGCCTGCAACAGCTGGGACACCAGATTCAGGGTATTGCTATTTTGGCAGATTGAATGTCACCCCAGAACAAAATATACGTTTTGGCGGACACTATGAAATCTGGCCTGCAACAGCTGGGACACCAGATTCAGGGTATTGCTATTTTGGCAGATTAATTTCACCCCAGAACAAAATATTTGTTTTGGCTGACACTATTCTATTTTGCCAGCCACAGCTGAAACCACTGATTTATGGTATTGCTATTTTGGCAATTGAATTTCACCCCAGAACAAAATATATGTTTTGGCGGACACTATGAAATCTGGCCTGCAGCAGCTGGGACACCAGATTCAGGGTATTGCTATTTTGGCAATTGAATTTCACCCCAGAACAAAATATATGTTTTGGCGAACACTATGAATCCTGGCCTGCAACAGCTGGGACACCAGATTCAGGGTATTGCTATTTTGGCAGATTAATTTCACCCCAGAACAAAATATATGTTTTGGCAGACACTATGAAATCTGGCCTGCAACAGCTGGGATACCAGATTCAGGGTATTGCTATTTTGGAAATTGAATGTCACCCCAGAACAAAATATATGTTTTGGCGGACACTATTCTATTTTGCCAGCCACAGCTGAAACCACTGATTTATGGTATTGCTATTTTGGAAATTGAATTTCACCCCAGAACAAAATATATGTTTTGACGGACACTATAAAACGTGGGCTGCAATAGCTGGGACACCAGATTCAGGGTATTGCTATTTTGGCAATTGAATGTCACCCCAGAACAAAATATATGTTTTGGCGAACACTATGAAATCTGGCCTGCAACAGCTGGGACACCAGATTCAGGGTATTGCTTTTTGGCAGATTAATTTCACCCCAGAACAAAATATATGTTTTGGCAGACACTATGAAATCTGGCCTGCAACAATTGGGACACCAGATTCAGGGTATTGCTATTTTGGCAATTGAATGTCACCCCAGAACAAAATATATGTTGTGGCGGACACTATTCTATTTTGCCAGCCACAGCTGAAACCACTGATTTATGGTATTGCTATTTTGGAAATTGAGTTTCACCCCAGAACAAAATATATGTTTTGACGGACACTATAAAACGTGGGCTGCAATAGCTGGGACACCAGATTCAGGGTATTGCTATTTTGGCAATTGAATGTCACCCCAGAACAAAATATATGTTTTTGCGGACACTATGAATCCTGGCCTGCAACAGCTGGGACACCAGATTCAGGGTATTGCTATTTTGGCAGATTCATTTCACCCCAGAACAAAATATATGTTTTGGCGGACACTATGAAATCTGGCCTGCAACAGCTGGGACACCAGATTCAGGGTATTGCTATTTTGGCAGATTAATTTCACCCCAGAACAAAATATATGTTTTGGCGGACACTATTCTATTTTGCCAGCCACAGCTGAAACCACTCATTTATGGTATTGCTATTTTGGCAATTGAATTTCACCCTAGAACAAAATATATGTTTTGACGGACACTATGAAACGTGGCCTGCAACAGCTGGGACACCAGATTCAGGATATTGCTATTTTGGCAATTGAATGTCACCCCAGAACAAAATATATGTTTTGCAAGACACTATGCATCCTGGCCTGCAACAGCTGGGACAACAGATTCAGGGTATTGCTATTTTGGCAATTGAATGTCACGCCAGAACAAAATATATATTTTGCAAGACACTATGCATCCTGGCCTGCAACAGCTGGGACACCAGATTCAGGGTATTGCTATTTTGGCAATTGAATGTCCCCCCAGAACAAAATATATGTTTTGACGGACACTATGAAACGTGGCCTGCAACAGCTGGGACACCAGATTCAGGGTATTGCTATTTTACCAATTGAATGTCACCCCAGAACAAAATATATGTTTTTGCGGACACTATGAATCCTGGCCTGCAACAGCTGGGACACCAGATTCAGGGTATTGCTATTTTGGCAGATTAATTTCACCCCAGGACAAAATATATGTTTTGGCGAACACTATGAAATCTGTCCTGCAACAGCTGGGACACCAGATTCAGGGTATTGCTATTTTGGCAATTGAATGTCACCCCAGAACAAAATATATGTTTTGGCGGACACTATTCAATTTTGCCAGCCACAGCTGAAACCACTGATTTATGGTATTGCCATTTTGGCAATTGAATTTCACCCCAGAACAAAATATATGTTTTGACGGACACTATAAATTGTGGACTGCAATAGCTGGGACACCAGATTCAGGGTATTGCTATTTTGGCAATTGAATGTCACCCCAGAACAAAATATATGTTTTTGCGGACACTATGAATCCTGGCCTGCAACAGCTGGGACACCAGATTCAGGGTATTGCTATTTTGGCAATTGAATGTCACCCCAGAACAAAATATATGTTTTGCAAGACACTATTCTATTTTGCCAGCCACAGCTGAAACCACTGATTTATGGTATTGCTATTTTGGCAATTGAATTTCACCCCAGAACAAAATATATGTTTTGACGGACACTATGAAACGTGGCCTGCAACAGCTGGGACACCAGATTCAGGGTATTGCTATTTTACCAATTGAATGTCACCCCAGAACAAAATATATGTTTTTGCGGACACTATGAATCCTGGCCTGCAACAGCTGGGACACCAGATTCAGGGTATTGCTATTTTGGCAATTGAATGTCCCCCCAGAACAAAATATATGTTTTGGCGGACACTATTCTATTTTGCCAGCCACAGCTGAAACCACTGATTTATGGTATTGCTATTTTGGCAATTGAATTTCACCCCAGAACAAAATATATGTTTTGGCGAACACTATGAAATCTGGCCTGCAACAGCTGGGACAACAGATTCAGGGTATTGCTATTTTGGCAATTGAATGTCACCCCAGAACAAAATATATGTTTTGGCGGACACTATTCTATTTTGCCAGCCACAGCTGAAACCACTGATTTATGGTATTGCTATTTTGGCAATTGAATTTCACCCCAGAACAAAATATATGTTTTGGCGGACACTATAAAACGTGGGCTGCAATAGCTGGGACACCAGATTCAGGGTATTGCTATTTTGGCAATTGAATGTCACCCCAGAACAAAATATATGTTTTTGCGGACACTATGACTCCTGGCCTGCAACAGCTGGGACACCAGATTCAGGGTATTGCTATTTTGGCAGATTAATTTCACCACAGAACAAAATATATGTTTTGGCGGACACTATGAAATTTGGCCTGCAACAGCTGGGACACCAGATTCAGGGTATTGCTATTTTGGCAGATTAATTTCACCCCAAAACAAAATATATGTTTTGGCGAACACTATGAAATCTGGCCTGCAACAGCTGGGACACCAGATTCAGCGTATTGCTTTTTGGCAGATTAATTTCACCCCAGAACAAAATATATGTTTTGGTAGACACTATGAAATCTGGCCTGCAACAGCTGGGACACCAGATTCAGGGTATTGCTATTTTGGCAATTAAATGTCACCCCAGAACAAAATATATGTTTTGCAAGACACTATGCATCCTGGCCTGCAACAGCTGGGACACCAGATTCAGGGTATTGCTATTTTGGCAATTGAATGTCACCCCAGAACAAAATATATGTTTTGACGGACACTATAAAACGTGGGCTGCAATAGCTGGGACACCAGATTCAGGGTATTGCTATTTTGCCAGATTAATTTCACCCCAGAACAAAATATATGTTTTGGCGGACGCTATTCTATTTTGCCAGCCACAGCTGAAACCACTGATTTATGGTATTGCTATTTTGGCAATTGAATTTCACGACGGAAAATAATCTATCCTTTGCCAGACAGCAGACAGTATTATACTTGTCTAGCCAAAGCTGGAACACCAGATTTAGGGGATTGGTATTTGGGCAATTGTATTTAACCCCTTAATAAAATATAGAAATTGCTATCCTGAGTTTCTAGGGTTGACAATTATCACAGCCAAGCCCCTGATGTAGGATATAGCAAAAAAAAAACTAGTATTGATGGATTGATGGACTTGGTGGCAGCTTCTTCTGGTGCACCACAAGTCACAAAATGGCCACCGATCAACCCAGAAAATAAGTGACAGAAAAACGCTCTGTGCAGCCTAAAAACCCTTGAGCAAGTAACTAGAAGAAGTTCAATCATTCACAGCTGTAGATCGATCCGTTCATTAGGTGCTGTTGCTGACTTTTCCCTGCCTAATCACGTCCTCACAGAAGCTGCGTCCTCTCCCTTCACTAATCAGAGCAGTGTGACGTGTGGCGCTACGCGACTCCAGCTTAAATAGAGGCTGGGTCACATGCTGCACTTGGCCAATCACAGCCATGCCATTAGTAGGCATTGCTGTGATGGGCTCTTAGGGCAAGAAGCAAAACGCTAGCTGATTGGCTGCTGTGCAGCCCTTCAGAAAGCGGGAAGAAATCGCCAAACAACGGACCCGAACCCGAACTTTTTTGAAAATGTCCGGGTTCGGGTCTGTGTCCCGGACACCCCAAAATTCGGTACGAACCCGAACGATGCTCAAACTGTTCGCTCAACACTAGTCAGTAGCACTACCTGCTGCTGACATAAACAAAACGGAACCTTCCGCTCTCTTACAATATCTACACGCACACACACACTAGTAATTTATTTATTTTAATTTTGAAGAAAATGCAAAAAATATGGGATTTCTTTGGCACTTTTTATTTTTATTACATCATTTACCAGTCATCTTAAAGGCTATAGGAACATTCAATACCTTTTTATTACATCATATGTACTTCTACAAATAAAACAGATTTGCAATTGATTTTTATTAAATATGTTTTACTATTTTAGAAGACGCATGCTATTTCTTTATACACTACAATACAAACAGCTTGATATCATTCTGCACTAAAGAGAGCTCTACAATGGCTCCTTTTGTAGTTCCTCTCTGACCTTTTCTTAAGCAGGTCCTCTGGGGACTCTTGCCTGCACTTTACTATTTGTATGAAGTTCATTAAAGCACATTTTCATGTTCTTAAGTACTTAACATATTGAAATCTTTTACATGCAAATTAGCTCATGTCAGCCAAAAAGAAGAGGTACCCATCTGTTCCGTGACCCTTGCCCCTCATCAGTGCAGAGCAGGTTATTGGTTGGCTAAACTACCGTACTCTTGCAGGTGTCTCTGGTTTGGCTGACATGAGCTTATTTGCATAATTTTTACCATGGAGCATCTGAAAATAGTTATCCATGTGAAAGAAGTTCAATGGTCCTCCAAAGTCATTTTGGGGTTAAAATAGGTAAAATAGGGACTGTAACTTCAAGATTCATTTATTCAACTGTAATTTTTTGCTTTCGTTTTTATGCCCCTTTATATTTGTTATTACAATGTGATATATTAAGGACAAACAGACAACCCAAGTGATAGGTTTGGGGGGGAAAAAACACAATGGAGGGATAACTACATGGCATCTGAGCACAGTAGTACCATAAGATAAAGGCGGACAATTATCAATGCTGGCATTTTCCTCAATGGTCTTGATTCCTCCTGCACAGCCAGATGATGCAGCAAGCCTCTCATACATTTGGTGAATTCTCCCGCTTGCCATGTGACAGACTAACATCTATGGCAGCATCTAGTTGCCATACATTTCTGGTTTTATTCACATCAGAAAACTAGCATAAATAAAAATGTCCGGTGGATCTACTGGCTCCATCCCCTCATGACTAGAGGTGAGCCAACCCAAACTGTATAGTTCAGGTTAGTACCAAATTTTGGGGTGTTTGGGACACGGACCCGAACATTTTCAAAAAAGTTTGGGTTCGGGTCGTTGTTCGGCGTTTTCTTCCCACTTTCTGAAGGGCTGCACAGCAGCCATTCAGCAAGCGTTTTACTTCTTGCCCTAAGAAGCCATCACAGCCATGCCTACTAATGGCATGGCTGTGATTGGCTGAGTGCAGCATGTGACCCAGCCTTTTTATAAGCTGGAGTCACGTACTGCCGACCGTCACTCTGCTGATTTGAGCTTAGGGAGAGGATGCTGCTGCTGCGATAAGGGACAGAATAGGGCAGAAATCAGAATACAATATATGGAACCAATTCAAAATTCCCAAAATTTAGAACCTCTGCATATTACCAACTAACAAATCATTTATTGTGAACATGTAAAAATAGTACAAAATTTACAACTATTAAGCATTATTTTATTAATATGTTGAATGACTCAGAAATACATGATTGACACACATTAAAAACGGTTAAAAACCTAATCTAGGTCTGCAGGTAGAGGACTCATGAACACAAAGTTAAAGTTCCAGTGCAAAAAAGGCAGGCAACACCAATGTTATATATGTGTATCCGGCCAATCCAGTGGTGTGGTACAAATCAATAAGATGACATATAAACAAAGTGAAAGAAGTACACTACATTCCCATACACCACTCACAATTGGTCAAAGAGACACATATAATCAAATAATTAATATATGAACAAGTGTACCAACCAAAGTCCAGAGACGCCGAGACCTGCAGACCTCCCCGACGCGCGTTTCACCGTCAGCTTTTTCAAGGGGTGATGGTTTAAGGAAGTCCAAATCCAAACATATAGAGCACAAAGGCGGGACCAAAGAATACACTTCCTCCTAAATGTCCAATGCAAACCGCCAAATGATCAAAGCCAAACATCTCACCTGTATACTAATTTCAAGTGGTGCCGTTCATTATATGGTGCACACATCCCGCATGACATCACCAGACGCGCGGCAGCACATGACTTGCCCGGAGGTGTAACAACACCATCAGACCAATCACCGAATCCATGCTTACACCGCACCGGTGGCGCATGCGCACAAACGTGTGCGCTCAACGGCCTCTTGATGGATGATGGCAAATAGAGGGCATATAAGGCGCATATACAATAAACCTAAATGCATGGCTATAAATTATAATATATACCCTGATAACAAAACATATCCTAAACATGTATAAGTATCTCCAAATATGCCCCAAAAGTTGGAATTGAATATCACCTTACGTTTAACACAACATATATATATATATATATATATATATATATATATATATATTGTATTTTCTAGCAGTGACACTACAGTCAGATATTATTACAATTCATACATAGATGATACATGGGGCCCCATATATACCCACAACCCAAATGAGTACAAGTGTAAATAATCACAATAAATTAAAACTTGTTAAATTAGTGCCATAATCACGTGCAAGAAGTACAATAAAAATATATATAAAAAATATATATAAAAAATATATATGATAAATAATAAAAATAAAAAAATGTAAAAATGTGAAAAATTCTCTATTATACAATATAAAGTCACATGGTGATCCATGTCTGGATCATGAGTCACCATGGACACGTGAATGTGCAATGTGTGTGAACTAAATCAGTGCCAAATTATACACCACAAATAACATAAAATGTACCAACAAAAAATGCCAAAAAAACTACAATTAATTAATTATTAAGAACTACATCTAAATTACATCTACATTGTCTTCTACTAAGTGGAGTTAACTATGGCTGCCCCATTGTATTAATCTAAAGATATTTCATAATGAATTAATTGTAGTTCTTCCACAAGATACAGCAAATAGAGAGGGAGGGAGCTTCAGCAATCCAACATTTCTGTACCCAGCCACTGCCAGGGAAATCTTTTTTTGTAATCCATCTGTTACTGAGGTGGTGCTCGGTGGCCATTTTAGCCACTGCAGTGTACTGCATGTGTGCCAGCCAGCCAGGGACATCAGCCTAATCCTATTTTGTAGCTCAGTGAAGGAAAAAAAACTTTTTTTTCTGGCTGCTCAAGTCCCCAATATTGCCTTTTGTATGTTTAAGGGGTGACATAGTCCATTTGTCAAGTCTGGGATCTGTGGTGCCACAGAGCACTTCGGTATACAATGCATAGAAATTAAGAATCATTGTGTTTTAGGCCCAAAAAACATTATTCTTGGTCCACAGAGCATTTTTATGACACGGGCACTGCCTAAGTGAACGTAATTGTTGACTACTGGCAGGTAAATTGACACTGGACAGAAACCAATCTTTTAGCTTGGTGGGTGAACACAAATAATGAGGAGAACATCAAATAAGTGACGTGGCCATGGTCGTGGTGGTGTTGGTGGAGCTCCTGTTGCTGGGAGAGGACGTGGCCGTTCAGCGGCAACTACAGATCCAAGTGAAACACCTTCCTCTGGTGCGAGTAGGCGACAGAATCTGCAGCGTTATTTGGTAGGATCATATGCCTCTCTACGGATTGTGAGGGAATTAATGGCATTTGAAATGGTGTCATTCCGTCTAGTGGAAACAGACTGTTTCAAGAAGCTGATGGCGGTGGCTGTCCCACAGTACTTATTTCCCAGCCGCTACTACTTTTCCAGGTGAGCCGTCCCTTCCTGCACAACCAAGTGGAGGATAAAATGAAGTGTGCGCTGCGCAACGCTATCTGTGGCAAGGTCCACACAACTACAGATACATGCACCAGTAAGCATGGCCAGGGCCGCTATATCTCCCTAACTGCACACTGGGTAAACGTAGTGACAGCTGGGCCTGAAGTGGATAGCAGTTTGGCGCATGTCCTTCCACTACCGAGGATCGCAGGGCATTATTCTTTGCCTCCTGTTACTTCCTCCTCCTACTTTGCAACCTTTTGTTATATGTACTATTATTTTGTGGGATACCTGAATTTGAATGAACCTCTCCTCTGTCTTGGCGCCAGGGGCCTACATTAATGATAATAGCCTGCTGCATTGGTGGGTGACATGATGGCTGTTTTGCTGTTATGGGACCTCTCTCCTCTGTCTGGGTGCTAGGGCCTAAGTTGCTGAAAGTGGCCTGTTCCATTGCTGGGTGACATGATGCCTGTTTTGCTGTTATGGGACTTCTCTCCTCTTTCTGGGTGCCAGGGGTCTACATTAATGATAATCGCTTGCTGCATTGGTGGGTAACATGATGCCTGGTTTGCTGTTATGGGACCGCTCACCTCTGTCTGGGTGCTAGGGCCTACATAAATGATAATGGCCTGTTCCATTGCAGGTTGACCTGAGGCCTGTGTTGCTGTTACAGGACCGCTCTTCTCTTTGCGGGAACGATGGACCTGAATGAGTGATTTTGGTCTGTGGCACTGCTGGGTGAAATCAATACTATTTTGACGTGATTTGAACTCTCCTATTTGTGGGTGCCAGGGGCCTGAATCTGTGCATGAGGGCTGTGACACTGCAGGCAGGCATGAATCCTTTTTGGCTGTGATAACAATTTCTCCAACTCCCATGTATGGTTGTCTTGGGCCTGAGTCTGTAAGTGAGGACTGTGGCACTGCCTGCAGACATGAATCCTTTTTGGCTGTGATGAGAACTTCTCCAACTCCCATGTATTGTTTCCTTTGAGCCTGAACCTGTGAATGTGGCCTGTGGCACTGCTGATAGACATGAATTTATTTTTGGCTGTGATGAGAACTTCTCCAACTCCCATGTATGGTTGCCTTGGGCCTGAATCTGTGAATGTGGCCTGTGGCCTGTGGCACTGCTGGCAGACATGAATCCTTTTTGGCTGTGATGAGAACTTCTCCAACTCCCATGTATGGTTGCCATGGGGCTGAAGCTGTGAATGAGGCCTGTGGCGCTGCAGGCAGACATTAATTCTTTATGGCTTTGAGGAGAACTTCAACTCCCATAGCATTCCCACCTGACGCCACCCCAACCTCCTATTCCACCTTCTCCTCCAAGTTGCCAATTAATATTGGTTAATTTTTATTTATTTTATTTTAAGTCATTTCCCTATCCACATTTGTTTGCAGGGGACTTACCTACATTTTGCTGCCTTTTGCAGCCCTTTGCAGGGATATTTTACAGCCATTTTAGTGCCCAAAAGTTCAGGTCTCCATTGACTTTAATGGGGTTCGGGGTCAAGTTCCCGAACCCGAACATTTTCGTGAAGTTCGGCCGAACTTCTCGAACCCGAACATCCAGGTGTCCGCTCAACTCTACTCATGACTTCATCATAAAAGTGGCAAGAGGGGGGAAAATACAGATGTAGCAGGGTTAACACTCAAAACCTTAACTCAAATTTTTTAATGCGTTATCTTGAAACAAAAGCCATTGAAAAGCAATTGCTTAACACGTTTAGTTGCATTTAGTTTAGATAACACGTCTCATAAACCATGAGTGTTAACTCTACTAGCATAATAAATGCCCCCCAAAGTTTTCAAATGTACAAAAAATGTAATAACCTCGATAGTCTCGATAAGTGGAAAAGGCAATGTCTTGCACAAGCAATGGAAGATAGTGAACTCACTATAATCATTGCCATAATGACACCAGTTTCATGTGTAATTCCAGTGAGGGAGATGTAATGGATATGCATTTAACTAATTTATTGAATGTACTGTAAGAAATGATGATAGAGGTCAAAGTAAAATCATCTCCCCAGCTGTGTGATACATGTAGTGATTAGGAATGAGCGAATTTCATATTTTGAAATTCATTTTCAGTTTGTCTTGTGTTATAATGTGAATTGCGTTATGGATTCCGCTACCACGGACCATAATGCAATTCCATGATGGAATGCATACCAGAATTCCTTTAGGCATTCCGTCATAATAGAAGTCTATAGCCTGCATAATGGATCTGTCCCATTTCTGTTATGCAGAAGAGGACTCCAGCATTAGTGTTGAGCGCGAATATTCGAATAGCGAATTTTTTTAGCGAATATCGGCACTTCACTAATTCGCGAATATTTTGAATATAGCGCTATAAATTCTCTATTTCGAATATTCTTTTTTTTTTGTTTTTTTTTTTGTTATATTTTTTTCTTTCCCACTTCCCAAAAGTAGTTCTTACCTGTCCTGAGGATTCCTGGCTTCCTGGCTGCTCCAGTCAGTGCCCGTTGCTGCTTCTGCCGACTTCCGTGCTCATGGAGCGTCCCCATCACCATGGGAACTTCTCCATATACTAAAATGTACTGTCGGATTTGAGAATTATGTTGAAATCGCAATGCGATTAATTCAAGTTATATTCATCGCATTGCGATTACAACTTAGCAGTGCACAGCTACCTTACATATTAGGCTAGAATTAACGAATATGGAATATAGCAGCAGTGCTAAGTAGAAATCGCAATTTGATTACTCCAAGTTACATTAATCGCATTGCGATTTCAATTAGCACTGCTATAATATATTCCATTTTCGTTAACTTCGTTAATTCTAGAAAGCTTACCCATTATAAACCCAGCTCTAAGTTGAAATCGCAATGCGATTAATACAACTTGAAGTAATCGCATTGAGATTTCTACATAGCACTGCTGCTATATTCCATATTCGTTAATTCTAGCCTAAAATGTAAGATAGCAGTGCACTGCTAAGTTGTAATTGCATATTCGCTAATTCTACCAAGCCAACCATAGTAAACCAGGTCTAAGTAGAAATCGCAATGCGATTAATTCAAGTTATATTAATAGCATTGCGATTTCAACGTAATTCTCAAATCCGACAGTACATTTTAGTATGCAGACGTTCTTGGCTTGGTAGAATTAGCGAATATGACGAATGTATTCGTCATATTCCTCAAAATGAAGATAACAAAGTATTCTCCATCTTCGTTTTAGCAACCTATTCGTCAACTTCGCTAATTCTAGCAATCAAATAGGAGGGTTGACTATAGAGACAGCTGTGTTTAATTCGCTATGCGATTATATAATTTTTTTTTTTTAATAAATAGAATAATTATAATAATTATCAAGTAATATAATTATTCTATTAAAAAAAGCTAAGTAATATAATCGCATAGCGAATTAAACATAAACACAGCTATCTCTATAGTCATCCCTCCTATTTGATTGCTAGAATTAGCGAAGTTGACGAAAAGGTTGCTAAAACGAAGATGGAGAATACTTCGTTATCTTCGTTTTGAGGAATATGACGAATACATTCGTCATATTCGTCATCTTCGCTATAATTCTAGATATGAAACCAATAGGAAATTAGTCTTAGTTAAAATCGCAATACGCGATTATTTAAATCGCATATTAATCGTGATAACTAGAATAATGACGAATATTCGATTTCGAAGAATATGAATTTCGTCGAAATTGAATATGGCACCTGCCGCTCATCACTATCCAGCATAACGGAAAGCAGACGGATCCGTTATGCAGGCTATAGACTTCTATTATAATGGAATGCCTTTAAAGTAGTGTAGATCGAGCACCAAAGAGCCTGGGTAGAACACTTTGGGATGACAATGGAAGTCAAAGGGAGAACCCGAGCATTAAACCAGGCACCCCCTACTCTGAAGAGGGGAGGGTGCCAGGTATTACTGAGGTCTATGCAGAAGATTTGATCTCACAACCTTCTACATTAGAGCCAAGAACCTTAACCACTACGCTATAAAGCTACATGTTAACCTGCACTGAAATATAAAATGATGCTTATGATGTATAGGAATACTTACTGCAAAGAAAAAAAGCGTCAGTAAGCACATCCCAATGCACAGGTGCACGCTGACATGGCTAGAAACACAAATAAAAAAATACAATGCAACATCACTCCTCAAACCAAATACCAAATAAAGTACTATAATGCCATAGTAATAGAAAATTTTCTGGTGCTAATGATGAGCTTATTTTGTAAATTTGAGATTCTTGACAAAAACATTTTGTACAAAATTTTTGTCGCCTTGACGTTAGGCAGATGGGCCCAAATAATTTTATAGGAATACTTACTACATGACAAACTACTATAAGGTTTTTCTTACACAGTTTATCATTAGTGTTGAGCGAACAGTTCGAGCATAGTTCGGGTCCGTACCGAATTTTGGGGTGTTCGTGACACGGACCCGAACCCGAACTTTTTCGCAAAAGTTCGGGTTCGGGTTCGTCGTTCGGCATGTATTTTGGCGCATTTTGAAAGGCTGCAAAGCAGCCAATCAACATGCATCATACTACTTGCCCTAAGATGCCATCGCAGCCATGCCTACTATTGGCAAGGCTGTGATTGGCCAAGTGCAGCATGTGACTCAGCCTCTTTATAAGCTTGTGCGCACGTCGGGACGTGCTCACTCCCGATGTGAATAGAACAGGGATAGAGCGCAGCTGATGCTAGGGCGAGAATAGGCAGGGATAATTGAATAACTGGAAGCAAATTTCTCTCCTCCACCTGTGATTCATCTGAACAACTGCAGCTGAGCTGCTTTTTTGATAGGGATTGGCTATTTTTAGAGTGGCCAGAGTGATTTTTCCATCCACATGTACCTGGGCTGACCGCCGGCCGCCATTTTGCGACTTGTAGTGCTGCAGCAGAAGCTGCCACAGTGTGCATTCCAAAGCTCCAAACAAGTCAGACATCTACACCTGGGATTCAGACCAATAGCGATTTAGCAGCACAGTCCAAGGCTATTTTTTTAAAGGTTGTGCAGACCATTTTGTGGCACATGTTACTGGGCTGATAGGCGGCGGCCATCTTGGGACTAGTGCTGCAGCACAATCTCTCCCAACGTCCATTAATCACTTGTAATAGTGGTCTGTGCCATAGAAATCCTACATCAGGGACTTGGGTGTGCTTGTGTCACCCCTACTAATACCAGTCCACCTGTAATCCATACAGTGAAAAGCCATAAAGTATTCCAGTGAGGGAATATTTTTTTATTTAAAAAGGCCAAGTTAGTTTATCTGGCGTTCAATATACTAGATACAGTTAGGCCTGCGTTTCATACATCTGGAATTAGCAAACTAATGTGCTGGGGTTGGGAAAACATATATGTACCCATACTAGAATCTGTCAAAGAAAGCGGTACTCACATATAACAGTCATTCCATCTGTAATCCATACAGTCAAAAGACTGAAAGTATTCCAGTGAGGGAATTTTTTTATTTAAAAAGGCCAAGTTAGTTTATCTGGCGTTCAATATACTAGATACAGTTAGGCCTGCGTTTCATACATCTGGAATTAGCAAACTAATGTGCTGGGGTTGGGAAAACATATATGTACCCATACTAGAATCTGTCAAAGAAAGCGGTACTCACATATAACAGTCATTCCATCTGTAATCCATACAGTCAAAAGACTGAAAGTATTCCAGTGAGGGAATTTTTTTATTTAAAAAAGGCCAAGTTAGTTTATCTGGCGTTCAATATACTAGATACAGTTAGGCCTGCGTTTCATACATCTGGAATTAGCAAACTAATGTGCTGGGGTTGGGAAAACATATATGTACCCATACTAGAATCTGTCAAAGAAAGCGGTACTCACATATAACAGTCATTCCATCTGTAATCCATACAGTCAAAAGACTGAAAGTATTCCAGTGAGGGAATTTTTTTTATTTAAAAAAGGCCAAGTTACTTTATCTGGCGTTCAATATACTAGATACAGTTAGGCCTGCGTTTCATACATCTGGAATTAGCAAACTAATGTGCTGGGGTTGGGAAAACATATATGTACCCATACTAGAATCTGTCAAAGAAAGCAGTACTCACATATAACAGTCATTCCATCTGTAATCCATACAGTCAAAAGACTGAAAGTATTCCAGTGAGGGAATTTTTTTTATTTAAAAAAGGCCAAGTTACTTTATCTGGCGTTCAATATACTAGATACAGTTAGGCCTGCGTTTCATACATCTGGAATTAGCAAACTAATGTGCTGGGGTTGGTAAAACATATATGTACTGTGGCAATGTGAACACTGGGGTGTGCAGTGAAACCCCAGGGAGGCCGTCAGACAGGGCTGTTTGCACCGAGAGCGTGTCACCAAGGTGCCTGGCCTTGGTGGAGTGAAAGCCCAAGTATTAGTGTTAGTATAGCTGGCTCAGCCAGTTCCAGGGCGGGCTTTTACTGGGAACAGGCAATGTGCTGGGTGGGTGCCTGTTCCCCATGCTCCAGTCCGGGATTTTGGACAATGCCCATGTCCAGGGATTCTATTTAATCCTCTTGTTGGACATGGGTGGGGCCCCCCACTCTGGAGAGAGCTTTGGAGACAGAGTTTGGCAGAGGCTCTGTGTGAGTGGTCTCGGCCAAGTTGGCTGAGGGGCCACAGGGCTAAGCAATAGCCCGGAATTGGGGAACACAGCGACGCCTGGAAGGGTCGCAGGGCCACAGTCAGGAGGACTGGTGAGCCTGAATTCCCCAACGGACACTGATCTGAGACTGTGTGTGAACAGTGCTCTGAACAGCCAGGAGGCTGTGGGACATTGGGCTGGAGAAAGCCGCATCAGTTCACAGGGTGTGAACTGTACCCACTAGGTGAGTGAGGAATCCAAATAATATGTTTAGTTAGAGCCTAGCCGGGCCAGGGTTTATTGTTTTGCACCTGTTGTGTTGTTTGAAAAGACTGCTATAATAAATGCACTGTTTGGACGTGAAATCCGTTGTCCGGAAGGAAGTTTTTGTGAACGATCCTCGAGACCAGAGCTAACCCCCACATTTGGTGTCGGATGCGGGCAGTCGTCCCTGCTGAAAAAAGGCAAAGTGTTGCTAGGGGCAACGACCTGACAGAAAAGAGCAGGTGCTGCTGGAAAACTGCTGGTGTTAATCTGGACTTATTTTCTTCTGTGGTGCAAGCTGTGTTCGTATTTAAAGGGCCAGAAGCACAATAAAAGAAACTGACCTGTGGAAATTTTTGGTCAAAATGGCGACCTGGGTGAAAAGTGGTCTGGTTTGGCGGAAAACCGAGGCCACAGAGAAAATAATAGAGCAGCTGGTGCGGGAAACTAATTGCATGTTGAGGAAGTCAAGTGCTGCACTCAGAGAGGCTGCTCTGAATCGTAGTGGACTGTTCGAGGTAATATGTGCCGTTGCCAAGGGCAACCGTCGGGAAGACAAAGAGGTGGAGAGCGGTGCGTTTCTCAGGAGTGCCTATTTTCCCTGCGACTGTGCACAGAATCCTAAAGGGTGCGGCTGGAATGTCCGTCCAGAAAAAGACAGGAGACAAGTCCAAGGCGTCTCCCATGGCAACTACTGCATTGAGGAGAAGTGTGGTGACCGTGCTGGAGATATTCCTGGACTACCCTTATCTTCCGGGAGTGCCGAGTCAGTGACGACAATCGGTAAGACTGTTCCTGTTGATAATTTTGTGGCAGACCCTGTGACAGTGAGCCGGCGGCAGTTGCTACCTGCCGGGCTGGTGAGTGATAAAGCGCTGCGGCGTGAAGATGTCTCAAAAATGAGTGACTATGGGAAAAATGCTGTGTCTGAACAGGCTGGTAAGCCTGTTGCGGTTGCTCTCTCGCAGGAATCTGCAGGGGAGAAGCTCAAGATGTTGTTTAAAGTGCCCGTGACCAAGGCTAGGTTTGGGATGGCGAAAATCAGAGATCCCATGCTAGCCTGGGTAAGAGGTAGAATGATGTCTGTCCGGGACAATTATGTGAATACTGTGGACTATCCGGTGGTCCTCACGGAGGGTGAGACCATGGTGGGAACAGAGACTGATGGACTTGATGTTGCAAATATGCTCATGCGTGACGTAATGTGGGGCAATGGAGACACTTCTGTAGGAAGTAATGAAGCTCCTACAGAACCTGTACCTGTCCCTTTAAATGAAGGTGTAAGGCAAATGCAGATAGAAAGCAATGGTTTAAGTGACATGACCATTAGAAACAGTGGTGCAGACACGGTGCCAAGTGAAGGTGCAGAGTTTGTTGAAATGTATAATGATAATGTGGTTAATGTGAAGGTTCTGCACATAGAAAACAAGTTACTTGAAGTGCCTAATGATATGTGTGATGATGATATACCTGCTCCTTTAAAGGGTGTGATCAGGGAAGAAGCTCCCCCTGTTGGTAAAAATGTGGATGGTATAAAAAGGCTAATTGATGTTGAGAGCTCACAACTGAGGGAAACCACTGTGAAAAATGTGCAAGTACATGGGGCCGTCCTAGAGGGTGTACCACACGTACTAGAAGTGGATATGCAGTCTCCACAGGTTTCTATGGTCAATAAAATGTCCCAGGTGGGGATTAGCTCATCGGTGCCCCTAGAGGATGGAAATGAGAATGACATGAGCAGTATATATGAAGCAGGTGCTATGACCGGCAGCAACTCAGAGAGAGAGGCTGCCATGTTGAGGTCTTGCCAAACTGACGTGGTTACTGGTAGCAACCAGACGATAGTTATACCTGATGTGACGAGAGTTCAGTCGGGTGACGTCAGCCTAGTGTCTGAAGCTCATATCCAGGCAGTCTTAGATGACCTGACAGGACAGTACAGCTGCAAACAGGAGGCTGACCTCCCTCTCGCCACACGGTCCCTAGATACGATAGAGAAGGGACAAGCTGTTGTCAGAGTCACTGAAGAAGGCTGCAGAAGGGTCAAAAGAGGAGACCCCGGAAAAGATGAGTGAACTGAAGGGTCTACCTCCTGGTGTCCTGGGGAGGGGAAAAGACTCCAGAAAGACACAAAAGTCCATAGTAGACCTCAACAATGGGCTTGAAGAGTCCCTGGGTGGAAATCCCACAGAGTGTCTAAGAAAGAATGGTGGTACTCCTACAACTGCTGTTACACCAGAACAGAGTGAAGAGCAGCTGGACCAGAAGGCCCAAGAGCGGGCGCTGCTAACAAGCTAGTGCGAAAAATTAAGAAGAAGACCAAGGCCCTCTCCTTGACTAGAGCCCTTGGAAAAGTGCTTAAGGAGCAAGATGAATTGGAGAGGCTGAACAAGCAACTCAGAGCAGAGATGGAAGATCTCAGGAGCTCAAAAGATGAAGTCTATGAGTTGGAGAAGCCTAAGCGTGCTCCTGCGCAGCAGGTGGAAGAAAATGAGAGGCCTGAAGAGGAAGATCCTCTAAAAGATGCCAAGAAGTCAGAACCCGTTAAGAATGGGTCTGGAGGTGGTTGCGCTGTGGTGCCAGCCGAGGCAGAGAAGATGGAAGATGTATCTGCTGAACCAGATGGTGGTGCTGAGGTGGATGCAGAAACCCAGAGACTCGTGGCAGTGTGTGGCCAGGTCCTGGTCATGAAAGACATTCCCTCTGCTGTCAATGCCTGCCAGAAAGCCAGCAGTCTGCTGGGGAAGAAATACGAGGGGACCGACAACCAGTATGAGGGTCCTGTCTACTCCGATGGGCTGGCTCCCTGAATTCTGCCCGAAAGGAGAACCATGTCCCGGGTGAACCTCTGCAGGGATTGCCAGAAGACGACGAGTCTGGCGAAGGTCCTGATATCCCCGGTGCCTCCAACCTTGATGAGAAAGAGGAGGAGGAGTTAAGAAGGAAAGCATATGATGCCATGTCCGTGAAGCATAAGACGGCTAATAAAGTGAATGGAGACTCCAAAAAAAGACTGAAAAAGAGTCTGCTGAAGTGGGGAGTACCACTGAAGAAGCAGAAGATTCTGAAACTGAAGCCAAACCTGACATAACCCCTGGGGGAGTAAAGGAAAAAGAAAGATGCTATCTGTGGATAAAACAAAGAGACAAAAAGAGGCTGACAGGTCAAGGTCCGCTAAAACTGTGGTAGTTGCTAGTAGCGACCAGGTGTCTCTAGTATGTGACAAGGTGACGGGTAGGATAGAAAGCTTCGTGTTTGTGACGAACTGGGTTCTGCTGGCGTGGTTGTGGCAGAATAAAGGGAAGCCTGTGAGGCTGGCCACATCTTCCAGGGGGACCGTTGAGCTTAAAGATGGCAGGATAATGCGGGTGCCCTATCCCGAGCGATCAGTCGGTACATGTGTTCACCCCCACAGGTGTGAACAGAGGGGGATATGTGGCAATGTGAACACTGGGGTGTGCAGTGAAACCCCAGGGAGGCCGTCAGACAGGGCTGTTTGCACCGAGAGCGTGTCACCAAGGTGCCTGGCCTTGGTGGAGTGAAAGCCCAAGTATTAGTGTTAGTATAGCTGGCTCAGCCAGTTCCAGGGCGGGCTTTTACTGGGAACAGGCAATGTGCTGGGTGGGTGCCTGTTCCCCATGCTCCAGTCCGGGATTTTGGACAATGCCCATGTCCAGGGATTCTATTTAATCCTCTTGTTGGACATGGGTGGGGCCCCCACTCTGGAGAGAGCTTTGGAGACAGAGTTTGGCAGAGGCTCTGTGTGAGTGGTCTCGGCCAAGTTGGCTGAGGGGCCACGGGGCTAAGCAATAGCCCGGAATTGGGGAACACAGCGACGCCTGGAAGGGTCGCAGGGCCACAGTCAGGAGGACTGGTGAGCCTGAATTCCCCAACGGACACTGATCTGAGACTGTGTGTGAACAGTGCTCTGAACAGCCAGGAGGCTGTGGGACATTGGGCTGGAGAAAGCCGCATAAGTTCACAGGGTGTGAACTGTACCCACTAGGTGAGTGAGGAATCCAAATAATATGTTTAGTTAGAGCCTAGCCGGGCCAGGGTTTATTGTTTTGCACCTGTTGTGTTGTTTGAAAAGACTGCTATAATAAATGCACTGTTTGGACGTGAAATCCGTTGTCCGGAAGGAAGTTTTTGTGAACGATCCTCGAGACCAGAGCTAACCCCCCACAGTACCCATACTAGAATCTGTCAAAGAAAGCGGTACTCACATATAACAGTCATTCCATCTGTAATCCATACAGTCAAAAGACTGAAAGTATTCCAGTGAGGGAATTTTTTTTATTTAATAAAGGCCAAGTTACTTTATCTGGCGTTCAATATACTAGATACAGTTAGGCCTGCGTTTCATACATCTGGAATTAGCAAACTAATGTGCTGGGGTTGGGAAAACATATATGTACCCATACTAGAATCTGTCAAAGAAAGCGGTACTCACATATAACAGTCATTCCATCTGTAATCCATACAGTGAAAAGCCATAAAGTATTCCAGTGAGGGAATTTTTTTTATTTAAAAAGGCCAAGTTAGTTTATCTGGCGTTCAATATACTAGATACAGTTAGGCCTGCGTTTCATACATCTGGAATTAGCAAACTAATGTGCTGGGGTTGGGAAAATATATATGTACCCATACTAGAATCTGTCAAAGAAAGCGGTACTCACATATAACAGTCATTCCATCTGTAATCCATACAGTCAAAAGACTGAAAGTATTCCAGTGAGGGAATTTTTTTATTTAAAAAGGCCAAGTTAGTTTATCTGGCGTTCAATATACTAGATACAGTTAGGCCTGCGTTTCATACATCTGGAATTAGCAAACTAATGTGCTGGGGTTGGGAAAACATATATGTACCCATACTAGAATCTGTCAAAGAAAGCGGTACTCACATATAACAGTCATTCCATCTGTAATCCATACAGTCAAAAGACTGAAAGTATTCCAGTGAGGGGATTTTGCTTATAAAAATAATATATTTCATTGTGGTGCGAGTTGAATCGCAACAATGAAGAAAAATACTATTAAGGGACGAGGACGCGGTCGTGGTGGTGTCCGTGGAGCCTCTGTTGCTGGTAGAGGACGTGGCCGCTCGGCCCCAGGCGCACACAGTAGGGAACGAACTCCCTCAACTAGCCGGCAGAATGTACCGCAATATCTCGTGGGGCCCAATGCCGCTCTTAGGATGGTAAGGCCTGAGCAGGTACAGGCATTAATCGATTGGGTGGCCGACAGTGCTTCCAGCACGTTCACCACATGGTCTTCCACCCAGTCTTCTGCGGAAAGCGCACAGGTGGCACCTGAAACCAAGCCCATCAGTCTGTCACATCACCCCCAAGCATATCAGGGAAACGGTCTGAGCCACAAGTTATGCAGCAGTCTCTTCTTCTGTTTGAAGACTCTGCTTCCAGGGTTTCCCAGGGGCGTCCACCTAGCCCTTCCCCAGTGGAGGAAGACATACCATGCACTGACGCACAACCACTTATGTCTCCAGATGAAGAGGACATGGGAATACCACCACAGCAGAGTCACCGACTCTCTGATGATGACGAAACACAGGTGCCCACTGCCGTGTCTTTTTGCAGTGTGCAGACTGAACAGGAGGCGGTCAGGGAGGGAGACTGGGTGGAAGACGATGCAGAGGACGATGAGGTCTTAGACCCCACATGGACTGAAGGTCGTGGCGATGACTTTCACAGTTCAGAGGAAGAGGTAGTGGTGAGACCGAGACAACAGCGAAGCCAAAGAGGGAGCAGGGGGCCAAAGCAGACGAGCCGCCGCCCCCAGAGTTCGCCTGCTACTGGACATCGCCAACAGGGACCCAGCCCCACAAAGGCAGCTTCAAAGAGTTTCAAAGAGCTGATGGCCATGGCTGTCCCGCAGTATGTGGTTCCCAGCCGCCACTACTTCTCCAAGACAGCCGTGCCTTCCCTGCACATGCAAGTGTCCGATAAAATCAAGTGTGCACTGCGCAACGCCATTTGTGGCAAGGTCCACCTAACCACAGATACGTGGACCAGTAAGCACGGCCAGGGACGCTATATCTCACTAACTGCACACTGGATGAATGTAGTGGCGGCTGGGCCCCCGGCGGACAGTTCCTTGGCGCACGTCCTTCCGCCCCCTAGGATCGCAGGGCATCATTCTCTGCCTCCTGTAGCCTCCTCCTCCTACTCGGCTTCCTCCTCCACTGCTTCCACCAGCTCATCCGGTCAGCCACACACCTTCACCACCAACTTCAGCACAGCCCGGGTAAACGTCAGCAGGCCATTCTGAAACTCATATGTTTGGGGACAGGCCCCACAGCGCAAAGGAGTTGTGGCGGGGTATTGAACAACAGACCGACGAGTGGTTTCTGCCGGTGGGCCTCAAGCCAGGCCTGGTGGTATGCGATAATGGGCGAAATCTCGTGGCAGCTCTGGGACTAGCCGGTTTGACGCACATCCCTTGCCTGGCGCATGTGCTGAACTTGGTGGTGCAGAGGTTCATTCACCACTACCCCAACATGTCAGAGCTGCTGCATAAAGTGCGGGCCGTCTGTGCGCGCTCCGCCGCTCACATCCTGCCGCTGCTCGCCTGTCTGCGCTACAGCGGAACTTCGGCCTTCCCGCTCACCGCCTCATATGCGACGTGCCCACCCGGTGGAACTCCACCTTGCACATGCTGGAGAGACTGTGCGAGCAGCAGCAGGCCATAGTGGAGTTTCAGCTGCAGCACGCTCGCGTCAGTCGTACTGCAGAACAGCACCCCTTCACCACCAATGATTGGGCCTCCATGCGAGACCTGTGTGCCCTGCTGCGCTGTTTCGAGTACTCCACCAACATGGCCAGTGGCGATGACACTGTTATCAGCGTTACAATACCACTTCTATGTCTCCTTGAGAAAACACTTAGGGCAATGATGTTAGAGGAGGTGGCCCAGGTGGAGGAGGAGGAGGAGGATGAGGGCTCGTTTCTAACACTTTCGGGCCAGTCTGTTCGCAGTGGCTCAGAGGGAGGTTTGTTTAAGCAGCAGAGGACAGGTTCACAAGTCGCCAGCCAAGGCACTGTACTGGAGGACGAGGAGGATGAGGAGGTGGAGGGGGACGAGGATGACGCAAGTTCACAGCGGGGTGGCAGCCCAGGCCCATCACTGGTGCGTGGCTGGGGGGATACGGTGGACGATGACGATACGCCTCCCACAGAGGACAGCTTGTCCTTACCCATGGGTAGCCTGGCCCACATGAGCGAATATATGCTCCAATGCCTGCGCAACGACAGCAGAGTTGCCCACGTTTTAACGTGTGCAGACTACTGGGTGGCCACCCTGCTGGATCCCCGGTATAAAGACAATGTGCCCACTTTAATTCCTGAACTGGAGCGCGACCGTAAGATGCGCGAGTACAAGCGCACGCTGATAGAGGCGCTCTTGAGAGCATTCCCACATGTCACAGGGGAACAGGTGGAAGGTGAAGGCAGAGGAGTGGCAAGAGGTCGCCAACGCAGCTGTGTCACGGCCAGCTCATCTGAGGGCAGGGTTAGCATGGCAGAAATGTGGAAAAGTTTTGTCTCCACGCCACAGCTATCTGCACCGACACCTGATACGGAACGTGTTAGCAGGAGGCAGCATTTCACTAACATGGTTGAACAGTATGTCTGCACACCCCTCCACATCCTGACGGATGGTTCGGCCCCATTCAACTACTGGGTTTCGAAATTGTCCACGTGGCCAGAGTTAGCATGTTATGCCTTGGAGGTGCTTTCCTGCCCGGCGGCCAGCGTTTTATCTGAACGCGTATTCAGCACGGCAGGGGCGTCATTACTGACAAGTGCAGCCGCCTGTCCACAGCCAACGTGGACAAGCTGACCTTCATAAAGATGAACCAGGCATGGATCCCACAGGACCTGTCCCTCCCTTGTGCAGAGTAGTCCTTATTAACTGCCTAAAACATGTCTTGTTGTGCTACGGGCCACTTCTTTATTTGATACAAATTTTATGAAACCCACAGTTGAATGAAACTCTTCTCTGTCTGGGCGCCGGGGCCTAACCAGATGAAAGTGGCCGGTTAAACTAACGGGTGACATGAAGCCATAACCTCTGCCATGCTACCTCTGTCTTCTGTCTGGGTGCTGAGGCCTAAGTCAAATAAAGCGGTCTTCTGCTGTGCTGGGGGATATGAAGCTAATCTCTGACCTCTCTCCTCTGTCTGGGTCCAAAGGCCTAAATCACTGAAAGAGGCCTTCTCCTGTGGTGTGTGATATGATGCCAGAATATGTGCTGTGGGGCCTCTCTCCTCTTCCTGGGTGCAGGGGTCAAATAAACTAAATTGTGGCCTACTCCTGTGGTGGTTGATATGATGCCTGATTCTCTGATGTGGAACCTCTCTCCTCTGTTTGGGTGAAGGGGTCAAAGTAACTAAATGGTGGCTTCTCCTGTGGTGGCTGATATGATGCCAGAATATGTGCTGTGGGGCCTCTCTCCTCTTCCTGGGTGCAGGGGTCAAAGTAACTCAATGGTGGCTTCTCCTGTGGTGGCTGATATGATGCCAGAATATGTGCTGTGGTGCCTCTCTCCTCTTCCTGGGTGCGGGGTCAAAGTAACTCAATGGTGGCTTCTCCTGTGGTGGCTGATATGATGCCAGACGATGTGCTGTGGTGCCTCTCTCCTCTTCCTGGGTGCGGGGTCAAAGTAACTCAATGGTGGCTTCTCCTGTGGTGGCTGATATGATGCCAGAATATGTGCTGTGGTGCCTCTCTCCTCTTCCTGGGTGGTGGGGTCAAAGTAACTCAATGGTGGCTTCTCCTGTGGTGGCTGATATGATGCCAGAATATGTGCTGTGGGGCCTCTCTCCTCTTCCTGGGTGCGGGGGTCAAAGTAACTCAATGGTGGCTTCTCCTGTGGTGGCTGATATGATGCCAGAATATGTGCTGTGGTGCCTCTCTCCTCTTCCTGGGTGCGGGGTCAAAGTAACTCAATGGTGGCTTCTCCTGTGGTGGCTGATATGATGCCAGAATATGTGCTGTGGGGCCTCTCTCCTCTTCCTGGGTGCAGGGGTCAAAGTAACTCAATGGTGGCTTCTCCTGTGGTGGCTGATATGATGCCAGAATATGTGCTGTGGTGCCTCTCTCCTCTTCCTGGGTGCGGGGTCAAAGTAACTCAATGGTGGCTTCTCCTGTGGTGGCTGATATGATGCCAGAATATGTGCTGTGGTGCCTCTCTCCTCTTCCTGGGTGCGGGGGTCAAAGTAACTCAATGGTGGCTTCTCCTGTGGTGGCTGATATGATGCCAGAATATGTGCTGTGGGGCCTCTCTCCTCTTCCTGGGTGCGGGGTCAAAGTAACTCAATGGTGGCTTCTCCTGTGGTGGCTGATATGATGCCAGAATATGTGCTGTGGGGCCTCTCTCCTCTTCCTGGGTGCAGGGGTCAAAGTAACTCAATGGTGGCTTCTCCTGTGGTGGCTGATATGATGCCAGAATATGTGCTGTGGTGCCTCTCTCCTCTTCCTGGGTGCGGGGTCAAAGTAACTCAATGGTGGCTTCTCCTGTGGTGGCTGATATGATGCCAGAATATGTGCTGTGGGGCCTCTCTCCTCTTCCTGGGTGCAGGGGTCAAAGTAACTCAATGGTGGCTTCTCCTGTGGTGGTTAGTATGATGCCAGAATATGTGCTGTGGGGCCTCTCTCCTCTTCCTGGGTGCAGGGGTCAAAGTAACTCAATGGTGGCTTCTCCTGTGGTGGCTGATATGATGCCAGAATATGTGCTGTGGTGCCTCTCTCCTCTTCCTGGGTGCGGGGTCAAAGTAACTCAATGGTGGCTTCTCCTGTGGTGGCTGATATGATGCCAGAATATGTGCTGTGGGGCCTCTCTCCTCTTCCTGGGTGCAGGGGTCAAAGTAACTCAATGGTGGCTTCTCCTGTGGTGGTTGATATGATGCCTGATTCTCTGCTGTGAAACCTCTCTCCTCCATCTGGGTGTAGGGGTCAAAGTCTTTCAAAGTCGCCTTCTCCTGTGCTGATTGATATAAAGCTGATGGTTGTGCCATCTGACATGGTTGCCAGGGTCTGATTCAATGGGGGCCTTCTCCTGTGGTGGGTGATCTAAATGCCTGATTCTCTGCTGTGAAACCTCTCTCCTCCGTCTGGGTGTAGGGGTCAAAGTCTTTCAAAGTCGCCTTCTCCTGTGCTGATTGATATGAAGCTGATGGTTGTGCCATCTGACATGGTTGCCGGGGTCCCATTAAATTGGGGCCTTCTCCTGTGGTGGGTGATCTAAATGCCTGATTCTCTGCTTTGAAACCTCTCTCCTCCGTCCGGGTGTAGGGGTCAAAGTCTGTCAAAGTCGCCTTCTCCTGTGCTGATTAATATAAAGCTTATGCTTGTGCCATCTGACATGGTTGCCGGGGTCTGATTCAATGGTGGCCTACTCCTGTGGTGGGTGATCTAAATGCCTGATTCTCTGCTGTGTAACCTCTCTCCTCCGTCTGGGTGTAGGGGTCAAAGTAACTAAATGGTGGCCTACTCCTGTGGTGGGTGATATGATGCCTGGTTCTCTGCTGTGGGACCTCTCTCCTTTGTCTGGGTGCTGTGGTCAAAATAATAGTAAGTGACCTTCTCCATTGGTGGGTGACTTGAAGCCTGATTCTGTGCTATGGGACCTCACTCCAATTAATATTGTTTTTAACATTTTTATTTATTTTATGTTAACTCATCATTTCCCTATCTACATTTGTTTGCAGGGGATTTAACTACATTTTGCTGCCTTTTGCAGCCCTCTAGCCCTTTCCGGGTGTGTTTTACAGCCTTTTTAGTGCCCAAAAGTTCGGGTCCCCATTGACTTCTATGGGGTTCGGGTTCGGGATGAAGTTCGGGTCGAGTTCGGATCCCGAACCCGAACATTTTTCGAAAGTTCGGCCGAACTCGTCGAACCCGAACATCCAGGTGTTCGCTCAACTCTATTTATCATTCATCTTTATAGCTGAGTGGTTTAGGTGCTTGTCTCTAATGTAGAAGGTTGTGAATTCAAACTCCCGGCAGAAACTTTTCAGAATTAGAGGCTAAATTAGATTTAAATACACTGACTCGAGCATCACGCTCGAGCACAGGCTGTATTCAGCCAAGCATCACGATTCCATTATGCATTCCATCATGGAATTGCGTTATTGTTCGTCATAACGGAATCCATAACGCAATTCACATTATACCACAACACAAACCGAAAACGAATTTCAAAATATAAAATTCGCTCATCCCTAGTGGTCATGTATATCTTGTTATTTAGCACCAAGAAACCTCTTGTCAATCCTTATTAGGCTTGAGCGAATCGACCTTGGATATATAGATCTAAAAACGCTTCATTCAAATACTTACATTTTAATGTTGTATCCATAAAGTATTAAAATATAATGGCTCCGTGGAGCCAAAGTTCGCTTCGACAAGAGTTGCACTATATTTTGGATAAGTCCTACTGTATACATATCTGCGTATTGAAAAAAGCTATTTAAAATAGCAATACAAACTAAGCTTTGGTACTGGCTGGTACCTTGGTACCAAAGGCCAGTTCGGATTACTATTTAAAATAATTTTTCAATACTCAGATAGGAATACAGTAGGAATTAACCGAAGTCTTGCGCGACTTCGAGGGAGAACAACTTTGGCTCCACGGAGCCAATACATTTTAATGCTGCATGTGAAAAATTTGTTTCGATCTGAAAAGATTCGCTGCAAATCGCGTTAAAAAAAAGTCTATTTTCTGGCTGCTGAGAGCCTTTATAGTGGTGTAGAACATTGTGCATTGCAGGAACACACATAGGGAGTCTGCTTTGTTAGTAAAATAATACTGTGAGTCAGTATTACATGCAGATGACAGGCGACGCTCTTAGAATCACTGTACACTTCACTTATTTGGGCAGTCATGGAGGCAAAACTGACCAAATAACTCAAGTATTAACTCAGCCTTACAGGTCCATGTTAGCATCAAGAGTAGAGTTGAGCGAACTGTATAGTTCGGGTTCGTACCGAATTTTGGAGTGTTCGGGACCCGGACCCGAACATTTTCAAAACAGTTCGGGTTCGGGTCTGTTGTTCGGCGATTTCTTCCCGCTTTCTGAAGGGCTGCACAGCAGCCAATCAGCTAGCGTTTTACTTCTTGCCCTAAAAAGCCATCACAGCCATGCCTACTAATGGCATAGCTTTGATTGGCCAAGTGCAGCATGTGACCCAGCCTCTATTTAAGCTGGAATCACGTAGCGCCGCACGTCACTCTGCTCTGATTAGTGTAGGGATAGTATGCAGCTGCTGTGAGGGCAAGATTAGGATAGAAATTTCTATATTTCATTGAGCGATGAAATTCAATTGCCAAAATAGCAATCCCCTAAATCTGGTGTTCCAGCTGTGGCTGGCTAAGTTTAATAGTGTCCGGCAAAGGGTATATTTTTTTTCTGGGGTGAAATTCAATAGCCAAAATAGCAATACCGTAAATCAGTGGTTTCAGCTGTGGCTGGCCAAGTTTAATAGTGTCCGGCAAAGGATAGATTTTGTTCTGGGGTGAAATTCAATTGCCAAAATAGCAATCCCCTAAATCTGGTGTCCCAGAAGTGGCTGGCTAAGTTTAATAGTGTAAGGCAGAGGATAAATTTTGTTCTGGGGTTAAATCCTATTGCCAAAATAGCAATACAGCACATGCACCGCAAGGTCATGGTAAAGTTAAAAAAATGTGGATTCAATAAAGAAGTGCCCCGGAGTACAAGAATACATGGTTGAGGGGGAGGCAGTTATAAATGTCTATTCTGCACAAGGGAGGCACAGGTCCTGTGGGATCCATGCATGGTTCATATTTATGAACGTCAGCTTGTCCACATTGGCTGTGGACAGACGGCTGCGTTTGTCAGTAATGACGCCACCTGTCGTGCTGAATACACGTTCAGACAAAACGCTGGCCACCGGGCAGGCCAGCACCTCCAAGGCATAAAATGCTAACTCTGGCCACGTGGCCAATTTGGAGACCCAGAAGTTGAATGGGGCCGAACCATCAGTCAGTACATGGAGGGGTGTGCAGACGTACTGTTCAACCATGTTAATGAAATGCTGCCTCCTGCTAACACGTTCCGTATAAGGTGGTGGTGCAGTTAGCTGTGGCATGGAGACAAAACTTTTCCACATTTCTGCCATGCTAACCCTGCCCTCAGAGGAGCTGGCCATGACACAGCTGCATTGGCGACCTCTTGCTACTCCTCTGACTTCGCCTTGGGCTTCCACCTGTTCCCCTGTGACATTTGGGAATGCTCTCAGGAGCGCCTCTACCAGTGTGCGCTAGTACTCGCGCATCTTCCTATTACGCTCCAGTGCAGGAAGTAAGGTGGGCACATTGTCTTTGTACCGGGGATGCAGCAGGGTGGCAACCCAGTAGTCCGCACACGTTAAACTGTGGGCAACTCTGCTGTTGTTGCGCAGGCACTGCAGCATGTAGTCGCTCATGTGTGCCAGGCTCCCCAGAGGTAAGGACAAGCTGTCCTCTGTGGGAGGCGTATCGTCATCGTCCTCCGTATCCCCCCAGCCACGCACTAGTGATGGGCCTGAGCTGTGTCGGGTGCCACCCCGCTGTGAACCTGCTTCATGCTCATCCTCCTCCACCTCCTCCACATCCTCCTCGTCCTCCAGTAGTGGGCCCTGGCTGGCCACATTTGTACCTGGCCTCTGCTGTTGCAAAAAACCTCCCTCTGAGCCACTTCTAACAGACTGGCCTGAAAGTGCTAAAAATGACCCCTCATCCTCCTCCTCCTCCTCCTGGGCCACCTCCTCTTCCATCATCGCCCTAAGCGTTTTCTCAAGGAGATATAGAAGTGGTATTGTAACGCTGATAACGGTGTCATCCCCACTGGCCATGTTGGTGGAGTACTCGAAACAGCGCAACAGGACACACAGGTCTCGCATGGAGGCCCAATCATTGGTGGTGAAGTTGTGCTGTTCCGCAGTACGACTGATGCGTGCATGCTGCAGCTGAAACTCCACTATGGCCTGCTGCTGCTCGCACAGTCTCTCCAGCATGTGCAAGGTGGAGTTCCACCTGGTGGGCACGTCGCAAATGAGGCGTTGAGCGGGAAGGCCGAAGTTCCGCTGTAGCGCAGACAGGCGAGCAGCTGCAGGATGTGAACGCCGGAAGCGCGCACAGATGGCCCTCACTTTATGCAGCAGCTCTGACATGTTGGGGTAGTTTTGAATGAACTTCTGCACCACCAAATTCAGCACATGCGCCAGGCAAAGGATGTGCGTCAAACCGGCTAGTCCCAGAGCTGCGACGAGATTTCGCCCATTATCGCACACCACCAGGCCGGGCTTGAGGCCCTGCGGCAGAAACCACTAGTCGGTCTGTGGTTCAATACCCCGCCACAACTCCTGCGCGGTGTGGGGCCTGTCCCCCAAACATATGAGTTTCAGAATGGCCTGCTGATGTTTACCCCGGGCTGTGCTGAAGTTGGTGGTGAAGGTGTGTGGCTGACTGGATGAGCTGGTGGAAGCAGAGGAGGAGGATGCCGATTAGGAGGCTACAGGAGGCAAAGAATGATGCCCTGCGATCCTTGACGGCGGAAGGACGTGCACCAAGGAACTCTCCGCCTGCGGCCCAGCCGCCACTACATTTACCCAGTGTGCAGTTAGGGAGATATAGCGCCCCTGGCCGTGCTTACTGGTCCACATATTTGTGGTTAGGTGGACCTTGCCACAGATGGCATTGCGCAGTGCACACTTGATTTTATTGAATACTTGGTTGTGCAGGGAAGGCACGGCTGTCTTGGAGAAGTAGTGGCAGCTGGGAACAACATACTGTGGGACAGCCATGGACATCAGCTGTTTGAAGCTGTCTGTGTCCACCAGCCTGAATGACAGCATTTCAAAGGCCAGTAATTTAGAAATGTTGGCATTCAGGCCCAGGGCTCGAGGGTGGCTAGGTGGGAATTTACGCTTTCTCTCCAAGGTTTGTGAGATGGACAGCTGAACGCTGCCTTGTGACATGTTGGAGATGCTTGGTGACACAGGTGGTGGTGTCGGTGGCACATCCTCTGTTTGGTGGGCGGCAGGTGCCAGCGTTCCTCCCGAGATGGAGGAAGAGCCCGAGGCAGCAGCAGAAGAGGGAGCAGGGGGAGCCAGAGTGAGTTCCTTGCTTATAAGGTGTTTACTCCACTGCAGTTCATGCTTTGCATTTAGATGCCTGGTCATGCAGGTTGTGCTAAGGTTCAGAACGTTAATGCCTCGCTTCAGGATCTGATGGCACAGCGTGTAAACCACTCGGGTCTTGTCGTCAGCACATTGTTTAAAGAAGTGCCATGCCAGGGAACTCCTTGAAGCTGCCTTTGGGGTGCTCGGTCCCTGGTGGCGGTGGCCAGTAGCAGGCGAACTCTCTTGGTGGCGGCTGGTCTGCTTTTGGCCCCTGCTCCCTCTTTTGCTATGCTGTTGGCTCGGTCTCACCACTGCCTCTTCCTCTGAACTATGAAAGTCAGTGGCACGACCTTCATTCCATGTGGGGTCTAGGACCTAATCGTCCCCTGCATCGTCTTCCACACAGTCTTCCTCCCTGACCTCCTGTTCGGTCTGCACACTGCAGAAAGACGCAGCAGTTGGCACCTGTGTTTCGTCATCATCAGAGACATACGGACTCCGATGAGGTGGTATTCCCATGTCCTCATCATCAGGAAACATCAGTGGTTGTGCATCAGTGCATTCTATGTCTTCCACCACTGGGGAAGGGCTAGGTGGATTCCCTTGGGAAACCCTGCCAGCAGAGTCTTCAAACAGCATAAGAGACTGCTGCATAACTTGAGGCTCTGACAGTTTCCCTGATATGCATGGGGGTGATGAGACAGACTGATGGGCTTGGTTTTCAGGTGCCACCTGTGCGCTTTCAGCAGAAGACTGGGTGGGAGATAATGTTGTGAACATGCTGGATCCACTGCCGGCCACCCAATTGACTAGCGCCTGTACCTGCTCAGGCCTTACCATCCATAGAACGGCATTGGGCCCCACCAAATATCGCTGTAAATTCTGGTGGGTACTGGAACCTGAGGTAGTTAGTTCACTAGGACGTGTGGCTGTGGCAGAATGGCCACGTCCTCTCCCAGCACTAGAGGGTACGCTAACACCACCACGACCGCTTCCGCGTCCCTTACTAGATATTTTCCTCATTGTTACGGATCACCAACCACCACAATAAGGAAAAAAATATTCGGCCCAATGTATTGATTTCAAATTCATGCCTTTTTTACAGGCACCTAACACTATCTGCATGTTTGTTTATGTAGCTTATTACACTAATCCAGGCACAACAGTAACCACTGATTTAGGGGAATATCTCTTTTAGGGCTAGTATTTAGGCCCTGGATGAAAGGTATTCTTTTATGGAAAGATTTACACTTGGCCTGCAACAGCTGGGAAACCAGATTCAGGGTATTGCTATTTTGCCAAATTAATTTCACCCCAGAACAAAATATATGTTTTGGTGGACATTATGAAACCTGGCCTGCAACAGCTGGGACACCAGATTCAGGGTATTGCTATTTTGGCAGATTAATTTCACCCCAGAACAAAATATATGTTTTGGCGGACACTAAGAAAGCTGGCCTGCAACAGCTGGGACACCAGATTCAGGGAATTGCTATTTTGGCAATTGAATGTCACCCCAGAACAAAATATATGTTTTGGCGGACACTATGAAACCTGGCCTGCAACAGCTGGGACACCAGATTCAGGGTATTGCTATTTTGGCAGATTAATTTCACCCCAGAACAAAATATATGTTTTGGCGGACACTATGAAACCTGGCCTGCAACCGCTGGGACACCAGATTCAGGGTATTGCTCATTTGGAAAATTAATTTCACCCCAAAACAAAATATATGTTTTAGAGAACACTATGAAACCTGGCCTGCAACAGCTGGGACACCAGATTCAGGGTATTGCTATTTTGGCAGATTAATTTCACCCCAGAACAAAATATATGTTTTGGCGGACACTAAGAAAGCTGGCCTGCAACAGCTGGGACACCAGATTCAGGGAATTGCTATTTTGGCAATTGAATGTCACCCCAGAACAAAATATATGTTTTGGCGGACACTATGAAACCTGGCCTGCAACAGCTGGGACACCAGATTCAGGGTATTGCTATTTTGGCAGATTAATTTCACCCCAGAACAAAATATATGTTTTGGCGGACACTATGAAACCTGGCCTGCAACCGCTGGGACACCGGATATAGGGTATTGCTATTTTGGAAAATTAATTTCACCCCAAAACAAAATATATGTTTTAGAGAACACTATGAAACCTGGCCTGCAACAGCTGGGACACCAGATTCAGGGTATTGCTATTTTGGCAGATTAATTTCACCCCAGAACAAAATATATGTTTTGGCAGACACAATGAAACCTGGCCTGCAACAGCTGGGACACCAGATTCAGGGTATTGCTATTTTGGCAAGAGAATTACACCCCAGAACAAAATATATGTTTTGGCGGACACTATGACTCCTGGCCTGCAACAGCTGGGACACCAGATTCAGTGTATTGCTATTTTGGCAAATTAATTTCACCCCAGAACAAAATATATGTTTTGGCGGACACAATGAAACCTTGCCTGCAACCGCTGGGACACCGGATATAGGGTATTGCTATTTTGGCAGATTAATTTCACCCCGGAACAAAATATATGTTTTGGCGGACACTATGAAACCTGGCCTGCAACAGCTGGGACACCAGATTCAGGGTATTGCTATTTTGGCAAATTAATTTCACCCCAGAACAAAATATATGTTTTGGCGGACACTAAGAAAGCTGGCCTGCAACAGCTGGGACACCAGATTCAGGGAATTGCTATTTTGGCAATTGAATGTCACCCCAGAACAAAATATATGTTTTGGCGGACACTATGAAACCTGGCCTGCAACAGCTGGGACACCAGATTCAGGGTATTGCTATTTTGGCAGATTAATTTCACCCCAGAACAAAATATATGTTTTGGCGGACACTATGAAACCTGGCCTGCAACCGCTGGGACACCAGATTCAGGGTATTGCTATTTTGGAAAATTAATTTCACCCCAAAACAAAATATATGTTTTAGAGAACACTATGAAACCTGGCCTGCAACAGCTGGGACACCAGATTCAAGGTATTGCTATTTTGGCAAATTAATTTCACCCCAGAACAAAATATATGTTTTGGCAGACACTATGAAACCTGGCCTGCAACAGCTGGGACACCAGATTCAGGGTATTGCTATTTTGGCAAGAGAATTACACCCCAGAACAAAATATATGTTTTGGCGGACACTATGACTCCTGGCCTGCAACAGCTGGGACACCAGATTCAGTGTATTGCTATTTTGGCAAATTAATTTCACCCCAGAACAAAATATATGTTTTGGCGGACACAATGAAACCTGGCCTGCAACAGCTGGGACACCGGATATAGGGTATTGCTATTTTGGCAGATTAATTTCACCCCGGAACAAAATATATGTTTTGGCGGACACTATGAAACTTTGCCTGCAACAGCTGGGACACCAGATTCAGGGTATTGCTATTTTGGCAATTGAATTTCACCACAGAAAATAATCTATCCTTTGCCAGACAGCAGACAGTATTATACTTGTCTAGCCAAAGCTGGAAAACCAGATTTAGGGGATTGGTATTTCGGCAATTGTATTTAACCGCTTAATAAAATATAGAAATTGCTATCCTGAGTTTCTAGGGGTGACAATTAGCACAGCCAAGCCCCGGATGCAGGAAATAGCAAAAAAAACTAGTATTGATGGATTGATGGACTTGGTGGCAGCTTGTTCTGGTGCACCACAAGTCACAAAATGGCCGCCGATCAACCCAGAAAATAAGTGACAGAAAAACGCTCTGTGCAGCCTAAAAACCAGTGAGCAAGTCACTAGCAGAAGTTCAATCATTTACAGCTGTAGATTGATCCATTCATAAGTTGCTGTTGCTGACTTTACCCTGCCTAATCTCGCCCTGACAGAAGCTGTGTCCTCTCCCTACACTAATCAGAGCAGTGTGCGTGCGGCGCTACGTGACTCCAGCTTAAATAGAGGCTGGGTCACATGCTGAACTTGGCCAATCACAGCCATGCCATTAGTAGGCATGGCTGTGATGTGCTCTTAGGGCAAGAAGTAAAATGCTAGCTGATTGGCTGCTGTGTAGCCCTTCAGAAAGTGGGAAGTAATCGACGAACCCGAACATTTTTGAAAATGTCTGGGTTCAGGTCCATGTCCCGGACACCTCAAAATTCGGTACGAACCCGAACGATGCTCGAACTGTTCGCTCAACACCAGTGAAATTCAATTGCCAAAATAGCAATACCATTAATCAGTGGTTCTAGCTGTGGCTGGCCAAGTTTAATAGTGTCCGTCAAAGGATAGATTTTGTTCTGGGGTGAAATTCTATTGCCAAAATAGCAAACCCCTAAATCTGGTGTCGGGGCAGTGGCTGGCCAAGTTTAATAGTGTCCGGCAAAGGATATATGTTTTTCTTTGGTGAAATTCTATTGCCAAAATAGCAATCCCCTTAATCTGGTGTGCCAGCAGTGGCTGGCAAGTTTAATAGTGTCCGGTAAAGGATAGATTTTGTTCTGGGGTGAAATTCAATTGCCAAAATAGTAATGCCGTTAATCAGTGGTTCCAGCTGTGGCTGGCCACGTTTAATACTGTCTGGCAAAGGATAGATTTTAAATTGTTGGTTGAAATATTACCATTTTTGCCAGGTACAAACCCCTGCATTGCATAAATGACAGAGAACTTACAATTGACGGTTACATTCTTGCATGAAATAAAGCCTTTTTGAGCTGTGAAGCCAAAGGTAGTCGCCAATAACTGTTTTTTTATTTTTTTAAATAAATTAGTATAGACTCCAAAACATTGGGAAAATTTTAAAAATAAAACAAAGTGTAAGTGCACGGTAGTATAGCAGTGGTTGTGTGAGGCCTGTATACATGTCTATTCTGCATAAGGTACAAACAAGTCCTGTGGGATCCATGCCTGGTTCTTTTTAATAAACAAAAGCTTACAAACATTGTCTGCGGACAGGTGGCTGCACTTTTTTGTCATAATGCCACCAGCCATGCTAAACACACGTTCAGACAATACAGTTGCTGCAGGGTAGGCCAGCACCTCCAAGGCGTAAAGGGCAACCTCTGGACATGTGCCCAATTTGATGACCCAGTAGTTGAATGGGTCAGACCCAGTGGCGTAGATAGAAATGATTGGGCACCACAGCAAATTTTTGAATGGGGCCCCCCTCCCCCTGTAATTTTTGTGCAAACCCCTTCCTTTCATGCCGCCATGCCTGTGGCTACTAAAGATTGCTCTCTCAGAGCAGGTCCAGCAGCTGTTCTATTTGCTTTCTACACTGTCTATACTGCCACTGTATATCATTTTATTGTATACTATACTATTAAACATAGAAACATAGAATGTGTCGGCAGATAAGAACCATTTGGCCCATCTAGTCTGCCCAATATACTGAATACTATGGATAGCCCCAGGCCCTATCTTATATGAAGGATGGCCTTATGCCTATCCCATGCATGCTTAAACTCCTTCACTGTATTTGCAGCTACCACTTCTGCAGGAAGGCTATTCCATGTGTCCACTACTCGCTCAGTAAAGTAATTCTTCCTGATATTACTTTTAAACCTTTGCCCCTCTAATTTAAAACTATGTCCTCTTGTAGCAGTTTTTCTTCTTTTAAATATTCTCTCCTCTTTTACCGTGATGATTCCCTTTATGTATATAGAAACATATTAGTCCTCCTCCTCCTCCTGGTCAGTATGTGTAGTGTTCCACCATGTTTTTGAAATTCTGCCTCCTGCTAAGATGTCCCAGATCTGCTGGTGGTGCAGGTTGTTGTGGCATGATGACAAAGCGTTTCCACATTTTGCCCACGCTAACCCTGCCTTCTGAGGTGTTGCTGGTGACCCAGCTGCATTGGCAAATTCTTCCTCCTCCTCCAAAGGCTCACTAGCTGAAACGTTGCATCTGGAAAAATTCCCACTTTTTTGGACGTGCTGTCTTAATTTTTTTATTTTTCACAACATTTTTGGACTATCTGTTTAAAGGGGGATTTTTACCACCCCCTGGAGACGAGCACCCACCACTTACAGCTCAAGGAGTGCTGTTCATCCCAGCATCTATAAGAGTGGAGAGGGTGTCAGCATTAAGTTTGTGTTGACGTCACTGATTAATTTGCCCTTCCTCTGATCTGTCAGAACAATAACCCACAAAAAGCAAATCCTGTCTATGGAGCATCCACGTTTACTCGGTCAGCATTTGCTCAATAATCCATCAGTATTGCTAAATAAAACAGGTGTGGATACAAAACAGACGACACATGAATGGAATATTTGCATGTCTTCTGTGTTTTATTCCCACTCCTGCTTTTGGCTACCAAGTCATAAGCCAATTCTGATGGCACCATAGAGGCCTTACAGCTGCTACACAGACAGGATTTGCTGTGCGTCTCATTTTTCATTCCTTCTGACAGATCAGAAGAAGGGTCAAATAAATAATGATGTCAGCCAGGCCAAAAGGCAAAATAGTGTCCCAGTTATGAAGTTGGGAGGGTGGGGACAGCATGAGAAGTTCACAGAGTGGCCCTATGACATAGTGGTGATGTGGTGGCAGCATCAGGAGGCCACAGAGCGGCACAATGACAGACTCTGGAGGTGGAGGCAGCAGCAATAGCAGCATCAGGAGAAGGCCACCGAGTGGCACAATGACACAGTCTGGAGTTGGCGGCAGCAGCATCATATGGAGAACGCCACCGAGTGGCATAATGACAGAGTCTGGAGGTGGCAGCAGTATGAGGAAGCCACAGAGTGGCACAATGACAGAGCCTGGAGTTGGCAGCAGTTTTAGAAGGCCATAGAGTGGCACAATAACAGTCCGAAGGTGGCGGTAGCAGCATCAAGAGAAGGCCACCGATTGGAACAATGGCAGAGTCTGGAGGTGGTTGCAGCAGCAGTAGCAACATCAGGAGAAGGCCACTGAGTGGCACAATCACAGAGTCTGGAGGTGGCAGCAGCAGCAGTAGCATCATCAGGAGAAGGCCACTGAGTGGCACAATAACAGGGTCTGGAGGTGGCGGCAGTATGAGGAGACCACCAAGAGGCACAATGACAGAGAGTGAAGTTGGCAGCAGTATGAGGAGGCCACTGAGTGACAAAATGACAGAGTCTGGAGGTGGTGGCAGCAGCAGCATCAGGAGAAGGCCATTGAGTGGCAAGGTGACAGTGTCTAGATTGCAGCAGCAGCATCATGAGACCACAAAGCGACCCAGTGATAGAGTGGGGAGGTGGGTGACAATACCAGTACCCGTTGAGGAAGTTGGGTGAAAAAAGGAGCACTTGGTATCAGATGTGTGGCTTCAGGCAGGTGGCAGCATCAGAGTAGTAGCTGAGGCAGGTAGCCAGAAGAAACCAGTCTCTTTTGTCAGAGTTTGGGTGAGGTGGCATGGATGATCTAATCAGATGCATAAGGCATTGGTGGGTGGAAATCCTGGCTGATCCAGGCCTGATACATCTTGGCAAAGGTCAGTCTCTCCACATTTTGGGTGGGCCGGCTAGTTTTTCTTGGGGTAACTATGGCCCCCCATCGCCAGTTGCGGCCACCAATCCAGTTTTGCTGCCCAGTAGTCCTGTGGATCTTCAATGTTGGGTTGCAGGGTGCTGTCCAAGTATGCCACCACCTGCTGCTACAGGTCATTCCCAGGTCTACCTGCTGCTGCTGGTGAGTAGTTTCTTCACTATGCGTGTGAAGAAAGCTGCTCATCAGCGACTGTAGACTCGGGCTGCTGCTGATAGAGTTGATACTGCTCCTGCCACACTACCCCTCCCCAGCAGCCATGGCAGTGGAACATGAGTGCAGAGTCCCCCCCCCCCCCCCCAGTCAGACCTGCGAGAGGACGCAGATAGGCAGCGGCCTACTGACTACATAGAATATCTCTATAGTAGTTCAGTTTGTCCTTCCTCTCAGTGGGTGTAAAAAATGCCCCCATTTTGGACCAGTAGCGAGGATCCAACAAAGTGGAGAGCCAGAATTCATCCCTCTGCCGAATGCACACAATTCGGCTGTCCCTACGCAAGCAAGTGAGCATACATCAAGTGGCTGAAGTACATGCAAAGTATCCTGGCCATTTTTAGGATGTTTTGCAGAAGGGTGGAAGACTTCTGGAACTGCTAGACAACCAGATTGAACACATGTGCCATGCAGGGAGCATAGCTCAGCCTTCCTTGACGCAGCGCCGACACCATGTTCTTCCCATTGTCAGTCACCACGGTTCCGATTTTTAGTTGTCGAGGAGAAAGCCAGGATTCAATTTCTTGATGGATCACACGGATCAGTTCCTCTCCTGTGTGACACAATTCGCCAAAGCAAACCAGGTGCAGAATAGCCTGACACCACTGTGCCCCACACATGTGGTATGCTGGAGGGGCACTGTGACTTCTACCTGGGCTGAGGACTTGGTGGAGGATGAGGAGGCAGAGGTGGACATTGTCGCAGGACCAACTGCGTGACAGCGTGGAGGCAAAAGCGGCATGACCAGACCAAGTTCCTAGTGTGGCTATGAAGGAAACACATTCACCCAGTAGGCTGTAAAGGACATGTATTGTCCCTGACTGTAGTTACAGCTCCACACGTCAGCGCTGCCGAGCACTTTGGCAGACACTGACAGTCTCAAGGACTGGCCCACCTTCTGTTCTACATATTTGTGCAGGGCTAGTACTGCCTTTTTGTCAAAGAAATGACGGCTTGTGACCCTCCACCTCGGCTTGGCGCAAGCCGTCAGTTCTCTGAAAGGTGCAGAGCCTACCACTTGGAAAGGGATAGACTAGAGCACCAGAAACTTGGACAGGAGCGTGCATGCATACTATTGTCTTTTAGCAATCGCTTTGGTGATTGATTGCTGACGGAATGACTGACAAGGAGTATATGCAAATGTTGACGCAGGCCATGATTAACCTTCTGCCCACAGATTCTACATATGGCCATGTTCACCTCTTCCGGCGGATTAACAAAAAACTGCCACACCGCCGAGTAGGTAATTTTCCTCCGAACAGTCCGCAATGACTAACTGCTACCGCTGCTGCCTCCGTGAACCCCTGCACAACTACTTCCCTGTCAGGTAAGTAAGGTGGTCTACCCTGACTTCTTTTTCTAACACCATCTCCCACGCCACTCTCCTCATCACTACTTGCCCGCCTACCAGAGGCAGCGGCAGATGTCTCCTCCACATCTTGGTTGGGTAGTAGTTGCTGACTGTCCTCTAGTAGTTAGTCCTCGCTGTATAGTGGAGCTGAGCCCACAGCAATACTTCAGTGACTGAGGGAACAGCAAAGGGCAGAGGCAGGTTGAGGACAGGTGAGGGCACAGGGCCTGCTCTCGGGCCATGCCAACTAAGAGTTGTGTTTAACGAACCCACCGACTGTTGGCTGGGGGTGTCTGATGTCACTTTGGATGAAGTGGATGACCGAGTTAACCAAACAAGAACCATTGGGTTGCTGGTCAAGACACGACCGCTAGATGACACCTGGAGCTTAGGCTTCTCGCTACGAAACCTGCTGCCACGCCCCCTTACTCTGCTGTGACCTCTGCCATTAAGGACTTTGTCACCCCCTGTGAATGGCCTGGCACTTCTCTGTCTGCGGAACTAAAACAATTAAAAGCAAATTAAAACACCCCTAAAAGAGACAAATATATTTTTCTTTTTGTTCTGAAATAGGCCACTAAACTCTTTCACCAAAAATAACTGCAAAGGTGAACTGCGTATATATTTATCTTTTTGTACTAAAATATGACACTAGATGCTTCTAGCGAAAATAACTGCAACGGTGAACTGCGTATATATTTCTCTTTTTGCACTGAAATTGGCCAGAAAACGCTTTTAGCGAAAATAACTGCAAAAGTGAACTGCGTATATATTTCTCTTTTTGTACTGAAATAGGCCAGAAATGCTTTTAGCGCAAATTACTACAAAAGTGAACTGCTTATATATTTCTCTTTTGTACTGAGAGAGGCCAATAAACACTTTTAGCGAAAAAAACTGGTGATGAGTGGCAGGGGCAATATTCGAATTTGCGATATTTTGTGAATATTTGGTAGAATATTTGTCATATATTTGCGAATCCGAGATTATTTTCTTGATTGCGAAGGAATAGCAATGTAATATTCACTAATATATACTGGAGAGTGAATCTGGATCGCACATCCTCAACGCTATGCTTTTGATATAACGACTGTCTCAGCATAATTACGTGGCATATCCGCCCAATTTGTAATACATTGTATGCTGTGCAAAAGAGGCATTAGTATACAGTTTGATCAAAGCGCATAGGCCCACTTACCGCGACAAGGAAGCCTCTACAAATGGGAAACTACTCTAACCTATAAATGGCGCAGCCGTGCGCGGCAACCACCGGCACGCCAGCACCGCACTGGCAGCAGACGGCGGGACCCAGGAGCCACACAGCAACCCCACTGTGCAGCAAAGCCTCCTTGGCTCTGGGTCCCAACGCCCCACCAGCACAGCACTGAGGCAGCAATGGCAGACATGCAGTACTGCACCATGTGAACGAGTGCAAAGAGCTCACCCAGTCACAACCCTCAGGAAGTGCATCTGAGAGATAGTGGGAGTTTATAAACCCCCTGCAAACTAAGGCTAATTAAAAACATCTAGTCCAAATGGGGAGAAGTGCTGACCCCAGAGGGGGGAAAAAGAAAATAGATAATTACAATATATACTGGAGAGTGAATCTGGATCGCACATCCTCAACACTATGCTTTTGATATAACTACTGTCTCAGCATAATTACGTGGCATATCCGCCCAATTTGTAATACATTGTATGCTGTGCAAAAGAGGCATTAGTATACAGTTTGATCAAAGAGCATAGCCCCACTTACCGCGACAAGGAAGCCTCTACAAGTGGGAAACTACTCTAACCCCCAGAGGGGGGAAAAAGAAAATAGATAATTACAATATATACTGGAGAGTGAATCTGGATCGCACATCCTCAACACTATGCCCACTTGTAGAGGCTTCCTTGTCGCGGTAAGTGGGCATATGCTCTTTGATCAAACTGTATACTAATGCCTCTTTTGCACAGCATACAATATATTACAAATTGGGCGGATATGCCACGTAATTATGCTGAGACAGTCGTTATATCAAAAGCATAGTGTTGAGGATGTGCGATCCAGATTCACTCTCCAGTATATATTGTAATTATCTATTTTCTTTCCCCCCTCTGGGGTCAGCACTCCTCCCCATTTGGACTAGGTGTTTTTAATTAGCCTTAGTTTGCAAGGGGTTTATAAACTCATAATATCTCTCAGATGCACTTCCTGAGGGTTGTGACTCGGTGAGCTCTTTGCACTCGTTCACATGGTGCAGTACTGCATGTCTGCCATTGCTGCCTCAGTGCTGTGCTGGTGGGGCGGTGGGACCCAGAGCCAAGGAGGCTTTGCTGCACAGTGGGGTTGCTGTGTGGCTCCTGGGTCCCGCCGCCTGCTGCTGGTGCGGTGCTGGGGCGCCGGTGGTCGCCGCGCACGGCTGCGCCATTTATAGGTTAGAGTAGTTTCCCACTTGTAGAGGCTTCCTTGTCGCGGTAAGTGGGCCTATGCTCTTTGATCAAACTGTATACTAATGCCTCTTTTGCACAGCATACAATGTATTACAAATTGGGCGGATATGCCACGTAATTATGCTGAGACAGTCGTTATATCAAAAGCATAGTGTTGAGGATGTATGATCCAGATTCACTCTCCAGTATATATAATATTCACATAATGCAAATGAAATACAGGCGTTGGTAACTACAGCTATATTTTCAAGCTGCTAGAAGTTTTCTGAGACTGGAGAAAATGGTTGGCACGGCAGAACATTATAATAGCTTTATATGCAGATAGAGTGCACCTATATATTCGCGATCGCAAAATCGGCACTAATGATGAGAATATTTTGGCGCAATACGGAACTTCACATTTTTACAGATCTGACTATACATTAGTGATTGGTACACTAAATATTGTTGTGTACTTGTCACATCACAGCACTATGTATGTATACAGCATACATACATACAGCACTATGCATGTAGCATGTATGTATGGTTAGCTACACTATAATACTATCTAACCTACACAGACTATCTCTTACAAACTATCTATAATATATATATATATATATATATATATATATATATATATATATATATATTAACTAACTACCTATCTAATGTCATGACACAGGAAAGCAGAGAGCACAACAATAACACTATTGGGCAGACTAGATGGGCCAAATGTTTCTTGTCTGCCGACACATTCTATGATGTCTCTCTCAGATCTGCAAAATATTGCTGGGTTTGTGGCTGCTGGGGAGGTTCTTGTATAGTAAAGGGGTAGGCAACTTTCCTATTGGTTGCTAGGGATGTTGCTAAGCTCAGACAAAGACATTGCAGCCTTCTCATTGGCCCACAAGCTCTAAATACTCTACCCATACTCTAAATAGTCACGAATTCTCAAAGTGCCGATATTAGTGATTAATATTCACACCCAACACTTTAAATAACTGCAAAAGTGAACTGCTTATATAATTCTCTTTTTGTACTGAAATACGACACTAAACGCTTTTGATGGAAATAACTGCAAAAGTAAACTGCGTATATATTTATTTTTTTGTACTGAAATAAGCCAGTAAACGCTTTTATCGCAAATAACTGCAAAAGTGTACTGTGTATATATTACTCTTGTAGTACTGAAATGCAACACTAAACACTTTTAACCCAAATAACTGCAAAAGTGAACTACGTATATATTTCTCTTCTTGTACTGAAATAGGCCAGTAAGAGCTTTAAGCGCAAATAACTGCAAAAGTGAACTGCGTTTATATTTCTCTTGTAGTACTAAAATACGACACGCAATGCTTTTAACGGAAATAACTGCAAAAGTGAACTGCGTATATATTTCTCTTTTTGTACTGAAATAGACCAGTAAATACTTTTATCGCAAATAACTGCAAAATTGAACAGCGTATATATTTCTCTTATATTACTGAAATATGACACTAAACGATTTTAACGCAAATAACTGCAAAAGTGAACTGCGTATATACTTTTTTTTTGTAATGAAATTGGCCAGTAAATGCTTTTAGCGCAAATAACTACAAAAGTGAACTGCATATATAGTTCTCTTTTTGTACTGAAATAGGCCAGTAAACAATTTTAGTGCAAATAACTGCAAAAGTGAACTGCATATATATTAATCTTTTTGTACTGAAATATGCCACTAAATGCTTTCACCACATATAGCTGCAGAAGTGAACTGCGTATATATTTTTCATTTTCCACAGATATAAGCCACTAAAAGGTTGCAATATAGAACTTGCACCCCAAGAACAAATTGCTGGAATGACAGAGCTGTATAATGGCTATTTGGATCCCCAAATAATCTTTCCCTGCACTTGTAAATCGCTTTTTTTTTTTCACAATGAGGTTTTCCCTATTACTGTCCCGAGCACCTGTTCTGACCTCTTTCCCTGCACTAAGATGCTGTGAAATGATTCCTCCCTATCCTTTCCCTGCACTTATAAAGCATTTTTTCAGTTTTTTTTTTCACAATGAGGTTTTTCCAATTGCTGTCCCTAGTGCCTTCTCACATCTGTCCCTGCACTCAGAACGCTGGAAAATGTCTGAATCTAAGAAGGCCACCATATTTACAGGGCTAACAGGCTGCTGATTGGCTGCATCATGCATGTCAGTGTGGGTGATCCCGCCTTCCCAGAGTTCCTTTCTCCATGAACTCCCACGTGCAGCAGCCATTTTAGGAAACCATATATTCGTGAGTTTGCGGTAATCTTGATTGCGAAAAATCGGCAATGTAATATTTGCATAATGTGCTCGCAATAAAAACGTGGGTCACTTTGGGTACATTTTTCAAGCTGTTAGAAGTGTACTGAGACTGGAGATAATGGTTGGCACAGCAGAACATTACAATAGCTTTATATGCAAGTACAGTGCTCTAATATATATTTGCAATTGCAATTAATGATGCTCATATTCTTGCGCAATACGTGCAACTGGTAGAGATGTCCCGAACTATTCGCCGGCGAACATCGCATGTTAACGTTCGCCGCGGCGGGCGAACATATGCGATGTTCGTTTCGCCCCCATACTTTATCATTGAGCAAACTTTGACCCTGTACCTCACAGTTAGCAGACACATTCTAGCCAATCAGCATACCCTCCCTTCCAGACCCTCCCACCTCCTATCAAAAAGCAAGGACAGCATCCATCTTAGATTCATTCTGAAGCTGCAGTGTTAGTTAGAGCAGGGAGAGTGCTGCTGCTGAATTAATAAGGAAAGCGTTAGCTAGGCCAATGTTCTGTGTCCACTCCAGTCCTCAAAGTCTCATCGGCCTCTTTCACACGAGCGTGTCCAGTTTAGGCCCCATTCACACTTCCGTAGTGTGTTGCGGATCCGCAAATTGAGGATCCCCAAAAAACCATTCCGGCACTCCCCATAGAGATGCCTATTCTTGTCCACAGGCTGCGGACAAGAATAGGACATGATCTATCTTTTGGGTTTCGGCCCCAATCCATCCGGCCGCGGCTCCGCAAATGCGGAAGTGGAAAGCACATAGTGTGCTTGCTCTCCGCATCACGTCCGGCCCCATTCACAATGAATGGGTCCGCATCCATTCTGCAGAATTGCGGAATGGATGCTGACAAAAATTGCAGATGTGTGAATGGGCCTTAGGTCTGGATGCGTTGTGGATGCGTTCAGTGAAAACTGTGCGATTCTCACAGGCAAAACCATTCAGTTTTGCCTGCGATTACGTTCAGTTGTTCAGTTTTTTTCGCGCGGGTGCAATGCGTTTTGATGCGTTTTTCACATGTGTGATAAAAAAACTAAAGGTTTACAAACAACATCTCCTAGCAACCATCAGTGAAAAAAGTAATGCACCCGCACTTGCTTGCAGATGCAATGCGTTTTTCACACAGCCCCATTCACTTCTATGGGGCTAGGGCTACGTGAAAAACGCAGAATATAGAACATGCTGCGATTTTCACGCAACGCACAAGTGATGCGTGAAAAAAGTCGCTCATGTACACAGACCCATTGAAATGAATGGGTCAGAATTCAGTGCGGACGCTATGCGTTCACGTCACGCATTGCACCAGCGCGGAAAACTCGCTCGTGTGACAGGGGCCATCTGCCGCAAGGACAGCGTCATGACAGCACCCCAAGAAGCCCTTTTTAGGGCTCACACATAAGTCTGCTTTTATTTTATTTTTTCTATATATATTGTAAGAGAGAGCAAGGTTCCGTCATCGACGGAAGGTATGTGTCACCGAGGTTCATAACCTCGGTGAGGTAAGATCCATTTTGTCTATGTCAGCAGCAGGTAGTGCTACTGACACAATTGCTAGATAGCATGGCTGCAAAGCCGATCCGGGCCGGCTCTTACCGGGAGCAGCTAAAGTGTAGGGTGGGTGGTTGCTCCCCACGACCCAGACCTGGTTTTGGGCTGGGTTTAAAAACACAGCCAGCACCAGCAGCTGGGAGAAATTGTCCTGGAGCTGCTGGTAATGCTGTGCAGCTCTCAGGGCTGGAAGCAAGAGCTTGCAAAGAGGCATGCAGTCCGCCTGGAAGCTTTAGGTTGGACTTTCCTGCGGCTGGGCTGACAGCCGGGTGCGAACACGCACCTAAACCACACAGGTGATTTGATCCTGTCTTGGACTTTTGTTTTGCCTCACGTTTTTGCCATGTGTGTGAAGTAACACTAAGTGACTTTTTTGAGTTTTGTTTGTGCAAGTGTATAAAACAATGTTTGCTGCACTACCTAGACTCCCTTTGCCTCTATACTGCACCCGCACCGCTGTCTACCAGAGCAACTCCCCACAATATATTTTGCAGTTGCCTGCCCGTGTGTGAGAGGCCCCAGGCCCACAGACTGTATAGTGTGCACACCATTCATATAGGGTGGCACAATACCTTGCAGATAAAAAAGTCATTTAATTTTTACCCTTTAATATAATTGCAGTTTCCTGCCAGTGTGTGTCAGGCCCACAGACTGTACTGTGCCCACTGCCCACCACTCATATAGGGTGTCACAGTACATTGCACGGTGCACGCGCAGTGACCTAAAATTTAAACGAAGCGGACCGAGCATGGGTCTTTTTCCATCTCCCGGTTCCAAAAATCTATTCACTACACCGGCCCTGGCACTGATAAGGGACAAAACAGAGATTAAACTGATAGGAATAGTACTTAGTTAACACTAGTTGCATTGGTGGCAAATTCCATTGCAAGTGCCCAAATTAGAAGGAATCGGACAGAGCAAGATTTTTTCTCTATCTCTCCATGCAAGGATTCAATTCAATACACGTCGCCTGATAGGGGACTTAACAAATATTAAAATGGTAAGAATAGTAGTTCACACTATTTGTTTTGGTGGCACAGTACATTGCGCGGCGCACGAGCAGTGCCCCAAATTGGAAGTAAGAGGACCGACCAATCATCTTTTCCATCTCCCGGTTCCTAAAATCTATTCGATACACTTCCCCTGATAGGGGACGTAACAGGGATTAAACTGATAGGAATAGTACTACTTAACACACCACTCATATAGGGTGGCACAGTACATTGCACGGCGCATGCGCAGTGCCCCGAATTGGAAGGAAGAGGACCATCTTTTTCCATCTCCCGGTTTCTAAATTCTATTCCATACACCGGCCACTGATAGGGGACAAAACAGAGATTAAACTGGTAAAAACAGATTTTTTTAATTGAAAAAAAAGGACAGCCTCTGTGGGGCTGGGTATTTTTTTGGCTGCATTACTGAACGCTCATGCACAATGGCTATAGGCTCATGCGTGCTTTTGCGGAGGTGACAAACCTGGTCAGTCAAACTCAAGGCAACATCATCGACCTCATCCCACATGCCTTTTTTCTGGAGCGTGCCCTGCGAAGAGTGCTGGATAAGGCCTTAGATGAGCATGAAGAGGAAGAGTTGTGGTCACCATCACCACAAGAAGCAGCCTTGTCGTCGGCGATTGCTGGACCTGCGGCAATGCAGAGAGAGGAGTCTGAAGAAAAAGAGTCAGAGGAGGTGGAAGACCAACCACAGCAGGCATCCCAGGGGGCTTGTTGTCACCTTTCGGGGACCCTTGGTGTTGTACGTGGCTGGGTGGAGGAAGAGACCTTCAATGACGTCAGTGAGGACAAGGAATGGGACATGGCTAGCTTGGTATCCAACCTTGTGAAAATGGGGAGTTTGCGGTTGTGCAAATGGACTGTTTGCGGTTGTTTGCGGTGCCTTAAATGGGGAGTTTGGTCTGTCAGAATTTGGTCTGTCCCTGTGAAGCAGGCGTAACTCTTACACTACCTGATTGATACAACATCATACCTGATCGTATACACACACTGCATGTTTTAAAGCATGTTATTCTAAACAATTTAGGAATGTTAGGTGATTTATGCTCTTTATGGATTAAAACTCGACTCTGCGTCAACTACGTAATTTTCCATGGGAGTTTTGCCATGGATCCCCCTCCGCCATGCCACAGTCCAGGTGTTAGTCCCCTTGAAACAACTTTTCCATCATTATTGTGGCCAGAAAGAGTTCCTGTGGGTATTAAAATTCACCTGCCAATTGAAGTCTATGGTGGTTCGCCGGTTCGTGAACATTTGCGAAAGTTCGTATTTGCCGTTCGCGAAAGGAAAATTTTATGTTCGCGACATCTCTAGCAACTGGGTGACATCACAGCACTATGTATGTATGGACAGCCAAACCTATCAGCTATACTATAAACCAATATAACCTACACTGACTATCTCCCCATAACTATCTGAATAATATATATGTTAACTGTCTAATGTATATACTGCAAAGCACAGAACACAGCAATCACACTGCTGTCTCTCTCAGAACTACATTACACTACACCTTGGAAATAGTGACAATAAAGTAATAACCTTCCAATTATCATTCAAAAGAGCATTTCTACAGGGAGGAACAAAAATACCAAACTTCAAAAAAGCTAAATTTAGCCAACTAAGCGAGGCCATAGGCCTAACTAACTGGGACAAAGTCCTCAAAAACAAAAATACAGCCACAAAATGGGATATCTTTAAAAGCATCCTAAATTCTCATTGTGAGAGGTACATACCGTATGGCAATAAAAGATTAAGGAACAAAAAGAAACCAATGTGGATAAATAGAAATGTAAAGAAAGCAATAAATGACAAAAAGAAAGCATAGAAATAACTAAAACAGGAGGGTAGCAAGGAAGCACTGAAAAACTATAAGGAAAAAAATAGAACATGTAAAAAACAAATAAAAGTGGCCAAACTAGAGACAGAGAGATTAATTGCCAAAGAGAGTAAAACTAACCCTAAAATTTTCTTCAATTATATAAATGTTAAAAAGTATAAATCTGAAGGTGTCGGCCCTTTAAAGAGTAATGAAGGGGCAGTTGCAAAGAGCGATAAGGAGAAAGCAAAGCTGTTAAATATTTTTTTCTCCAATGTATTCACTGAGGAAAATAAACTGTCAGATGAAATGCTGAATGTAAAAATAAATCCCCCATTAAAAGTGTCCTGTCTGACCCAAGAAGAAGTACAAAAGCGACTTAAAAAGATTAAATTAGCCAAATCGCCAGGACTGGATGGCATATACCCCCGTATCCTAAGGGAATTAAGTAATATCATAACCAGACCCACATTTCTGATATTTGAGGACTCTATACTGACAGGGAATGTCCCACAGGATTGGCACATAGTAAATGTGGTGCCAATATTCAAAAAGGGTCCAAGAACAGAGCCCGGAAACTATAGGCCGGTAAGTTTAACATCTGTTGTGGGGAAACTATTTGAAGGTTTTCTGAGAGATGCCATCTTAGAGGATCTGATCAGAAATAAGCAAATAACGCCATATCAGCATGGCTTCATGAGGGATCGGTCATGCCAAATAATTTTTTATCAGTTTCTATGAGGAGGTAAGTTCTAGACTTGACAGCGGCGAATCAATGGATGTCATGTATCTGAACTTCTCCAAAGCATTTGACACTGTACCACATAAAAGGTTAGTATATAAAATGAGGATGCTCGGACTGGGAGAAAATGTCTGTAAGTGGGTAAGTAACTGGCTGAGTGACAGTAAACATAGGGTGGTTATTAACGGTACACACTCAGATTGGGCAACTGTCAATAGTGGGGTACCTCAGAGGTCAGTACCGTGCCCTATTCTTTTCAATACATTTATTAATGATCTTGTAGAAGGCTTGCATAGTAAAATATCAATTTTTGCAGATGACACTAAACTGTGTAAAGTAATTAACACTGAAGTGGACAATATACTGCTACAGAGGGATCTGGATAGATTGGAGGCTTGGGCAGATAAGTGGCAGAGACTCTTAAATGAGGCTTTGCGGTGTTTTTTGTAGCTGGTCTCCCTGAGATCAGCTATTGGTGTGTTTAACACTGACAAATGTAAAGTTATGCACATGGGAAGGAATAATGCAAGTCACACGTACATACTAAATGGTAAAACACTCGGTAACACTGACATGGAAAAGGATCTAGGAATTTTAATAAACCGCAAACTAAGCTGCAAAAACCAGTGTCAGGCAGCTGCCGCCAAGGCCAATAAGATAATGGGTTGCATCAAAAGGGCCATAGACGCCCGTGATGAGAACATAGTCCTACCACTTTACAAACCGCTAGTCAGACCACACATGGAGTACTGTTCACAATTCTGGGCTCCTGTGAACAAGGCGGACATAGCAGAGCTGGAGAGGGTTCAGAGGAGGGCAACTAAAGTAATAACTGGAATAGGGCAACTACAGTACCCTGAAAAATTATCAAAATTAGGGTTATTTACTTTAGAAAAAAGACGACTGAGGGGAGATCTAATAACTATGTATAAATATATCAGAGGTCAGTACAGAGATCTCTCCCATCATCTATTTATCCCCAGGACTGTCACTGTGACGAGGGGACATCCTCTGCGTCTGGAGGAAAAAAGGTTTGTACACAAACATAGAAGAGGATTCTTTATGGTAAGAGCAGTGAGACTATGGAACTCTCTGCCTGAGGAGGTGGTGATGGTGAGTACAATAAATGAATTCAAGAGGGGCCTGGATGTATTTCTGGAGTGTAATAATATTACAGGCTATAGCTACTACAGATGGGTCGTTGATCCAGGGAGTACTTTTGATTGCCTGAATGGAGGCGGGAAGGAATTTTTTACTCCCCTTAAGTGGGGAAAATTGGCTTCTACTTCACAGTTTTTTTTTTTTTTTGCCTTCCTCTGGATCAACTAGCAGGATGACGGTCCGAACTGGATGGATGTCTTTTTTCGGCCTTATGTACTATTTTACTATGTAAAATGGCTGCTGGGGAGGTTCCTTATATAGTAATAGGGTAGGCAACTTTCCCATTGGTTGCTAGGGATGTTGCTAAGCTCAGACAAAGACATTGCAGCCTTCTCATTGGCCCCACAAGTAAGCGGGTGGTTACTGATGAAAAAAAAAGCAGAATATACGAAATTGCAAATATATAGCACTAAATTCTAAATATTCGCGAATTCTCGAAGTGCCGATATTCGCAATAAATATTTGCGATTCGAATATTCATGCCCAACACACTGTTACCATGAAGCGTGTGGAAATTCACGTGCATTTCAAATCAAATGTTTCTTTTTAAAAATTATGGTTAAATCCGACTTGCTTAGAATAGACTCAGATCTCTCTACTCCTAAATACAGAAAGCAGGAATTTAAACAAAAAAGTACAGTTTTATACCAATTATTTTTCTACAACTATATCAACCTGCGAAGCTCCTCCTGCTTTGTAACAGGAGGAAAATATAATTTATAAATTATACTGCTTTGATTAACAACCAGTAAAATTTTGAATATACTGTAATTTTAGACTATACTGTAGCTCAGAAATGTACAATGTAATGTATTCACAAAGTTACTCTCACTTTTACATTTAGATTATATGCATTGTGTAAACATACAATGATGTTCAAATCGGAAAATACTTTTATTACAGGTGATGATAATGGCGAATATGTCAATGGTGCAGTGTATAGTAAGCATGATTTGTACCGTATTCAATTTAACAGGAAGGCTTATGAGTAAACATTGCCCTGCGTGGCACAATGGCTCAGTGGTAAACACTGTTGTTAGCATTGTGAACCTTAGTTGAAATTTGACTGCAAAGCGTCAGTTGAAATGTATTTGTTCTTGTTGTATTAGTGGGATCACCTTAACCATTTCATGACTGCCCATTGACTATAAACGTCCTATGGGCGGTCGTTTATCTCCAAAAAAGTGAAATTTAGAAATGTAATCTCTAACACCTAAAGGGTTAACAAGGTTAGTAAAATCAGTTTTGAGTAACGAGGGGTGTAGTTTCTACATGGGGGTCATTTATGGGGGTTTACACTATGTAAGCCCCACAAAGTTACTTCAGAACTGAACTGTTCCTTAAAAAAGTTGACTTTTGAAATGTCCTAAAAAAAATAAAATTACATTACCAAAATGATGCTCACATAAAGTAGATATATGGGGGATATTAATTAATGAATATTTTGAGGCATCACTATCTGTCTTAAAAGCATATTTAGAAAACAGTGAATTTTTTTCAAATTTTCGTTAACTTTTTGATTTTTTTATAAATAAAGGTAAAACATATTGACTCAAATTTACAATTAACATGAAGTACAATGTGTCTCGAGAAAACAATCTCTGAATGGCTTGGATAAGTAAAAGTGTTCCGAAGTTATTACCACATAAAGTGACACATGTCAGATTTGAAAAATTATGCCTGGAAGTGGTTAAGCATTGTCTGTTTCTCCTTAACTAAAAAAACATACTGGTAAATTAAGTGGTGCACAATTACCTATGCTGATTGCTAAAGTTTGACTAAAGTTGGTAATAGAAGCAGTGGAACAACTCCATCGAGCAATAAAAATGTTAGTGTCTTGTTTACTTTTGTCTACAGAAAGTAGGGCAATGCAAATAAACATTATATACGCCACAAATCTATAGGAAATATATTGTAGTTTATATCAGTGTTCCTTCTCTCCAGGCCACCTGCTGGTCATGTTTTCAGGGTTTCCTTAGATTTGAGCAGATGAGCAGAATTAGTGTCATTGCATTAGGACTTACCACAGATATTCATTATGTTGGCTATGAATCATAAATAGTCCTTTCCTGAGGACTGGAGTTGAGGAACACTGGTCTATATCATTAGGAATATTTTTCTGCTTGCCACCTTACTAACCAGCATTTTGAACTGTTTTTTAAACAAAATCAGAATGCATATATGATTGTGGCAAAATCTCTAGCAAGGACAAAATGGGTTCTTCTCATTTTGGTGGTAGAGTGCACTCTGTCACCATGCCTACAATTTACAGAGGAATGCCGGCACAGTATTTGTTGACCTATCTGATAAAAAAAGGACTTGAGGTCCTCGCACTGTTTTCTCGTACCATATTTGCAAATATATAGGTTCCTTGTAAAGAGGATGTCTTGTGCATGTTCACAAACTCCTGGGGAAAAAAGATGTGGAGACTTAATATGGATCCTTCTTATTTAGTAATTCCAATAGTAGCTGCCTTGGCTGCCATAGAGCTATGTTCTGTAAACATATACATAAAGTATCAGGGCTCATGCACACGAACATATTTTCTTTCCGTGTCCTTTCCATTTTTTTCGCGTATGCAGAACCATTCATTTCAATGGATCTGCAAAAAAAGGGAAGGTATTCCATGTGCATTACGTTTCCGTATGTTTGTATTTCTGTTCCGCAAAAAAAATAGAACATGTCCAATTATTGTCCGTATTACGGACAACGATAAGACTGTTCTAATAGGGGCCAGCTGTTCCATTCCCCAAAATACAGAATGCACACGGACATCATCCATATTTTTTGCAGATCCCTTTCTTGTGGACCGCAAAATACATACGGTCGTGTGCATGAGCCCTAAAGCAAAGTATACATCTATAGGTTTTGATATATGACAAATACTGTATAGTCCAAAAGATCGATGGAGAATTCCCTGTTATATATGTCCGATATCAATAGACAAAGGCTCTTTGCGATTAAATGGATGAGAGTAAGTATGATTTTATATATGTATATATATATTGCTATCAGATGCCGCGATCTTGTGTGAACGCGGCATCTGAGGGGTATAATGAAGAGAAGCTGCCCAATAGAATTTTCCAATACTTCGCTCATCTCTAATTATAACAATTTCCCAACGACTAAGGCAACTTTTATACTAGCATTTTAGTTTTCTGGTATTGAGATCAATACGAGAGATGAGCGAATCAAAGCTCACTTTAGTGGTAACGAATCACATTTTTTCCTTAAATGGCTGCTGCATGTGTGAGGACATGGAGCAAGGAACTCTGGGAAGGCAGGATCACCCATAATGTTATGCATGCAGCCAATCAGCAGCCAGCCCTGTGATGTCACAGCCCCATAAATAGCCTCAGCCATCTTGGATTCTGCCATTTTCCAAGGTGCTTAGTGCAGGGAGAGACGTCAGCAGGTGCTAGGGACAGTGCTAGAAAAAACTTCATTGTGCTAAAAAAAACGATTGCAGGGAAAGATTAATCAAGGTGTAGGGAAAGGATAGCGAGGAAACATTCCACAGCATTTCTGTTGAACAGGGTTCAGTAGGGGAGGTTACAGCCTGGGTAATAGAAACAATCCTATTACACCTTGCTGCACGGACTGGGGGACCAAATTGCCATTATACAGCTCTGTAATTCCAGCAAACCGTTCTTGTTATTAGGGTGCAGGTACTGTTTGATACAGCCATTAACAGGGTTTATTACAGGGAAATATTTCTATGTCTTATTTGCCCTTGTGCAGTGCAGGTATATGTTTTAAATCATTTCTTGGCTTGTATTAGTGGATAAAGGGCTTATTAGCCATTGTGTGGTGAAGCGATAAAATTACAGCCCCTTTTGTCGTGTATTAGTGGCAAAATATATATATATATATTTGCCGTTCAGCAATGCAGTTATATGTTCAAAAGCCTTTTGTGGAGCGTATTAGTGGCAAAAGTAAAATATATTTGCCGTTCAGTGGTGCAGTTATATGTTCCAAAACCTTTTGTGGTGTGTATTAGGCTACTTTAACACTAGCATTTCACACTAGGGCTCTGAAAAGTAGTCCAAAATGGATCAGTTTTGCCCTAATGCATTCTAAATGGAAAAGGATCCACTCAGAATGCATCAGTTTGCCTCCGGTCAGTCACCATTCCACTCTAGAGGTGGAGATCAAAATGCTGCCTGCAGTGTTTTATTGTCCGCCTGATGAAGCGGAGCCAAACTGATCCATTCTGGAACACAATGTAAGTCAAAGGGGACGGATCCGTTTTCTCGGACACAATCTGGCACAATAGGAAACTGATCCGTCCCCCATTAACTTTTAATGATGTTCAAGACGGTTTTGTCATGGCTATAGAAGACAAAATACAACCGGATCAATTTATGATGGATGGATGCGGTTGAATTATTGTAACGGAAGCGTTTTTGCAGATACATGACGGATCCGCAAAAACGCTATTGTGAAAGTAGCCTTAGTGGCAAAAAAATATATATTTTCTGTTCAGCGGTGCAGTTTTATCTTATAAAGCCCTTTTAGTCATGTAATAGTGGCAAAATAAAAATATATTTGCCGTTCAGCAGTGCAGTTATATGCTCTAAAACCTTCTGTGGCGTGTATAAGTGGAAAAAAATAAGGGCCTATCTGCGGTTCAGCGGTGCAGTTATATGTTCTAAAGCCCTTTTTGGCGTGTAATAGTGGCAAAATAAAAATATATTTGTCGTTCAGCGGTGCAGTTATATGTTCTAAAGCCCCTTTTGTCACGTATTAGTGGCAAAAGAAAAATATATTTCCTGTTCAACAGTGCATTTATATATTCTAAAGGCGGATGCTAAACAGACAGGGTCCGTTTTTTGGGGGTTATTGTTCTGACGGATCAGAGGAAGGGAAAAATAATCAGTGAGGTCAACACAAACTTCCTGCTGACACCAGTGTTCATTGAGCACCTAAGAGCTCGTGTGCTCGAGCCGAACACTTTGCGATGCTCGGGCGCTCTGCCGAGCACACAAGCATAATGGAAGTCAATGGGAGAACCCAAGCATTAAACCAGGCACCTCCTGCTCTGAAGAGGGGAGGGTGTCGGGACTATAGTTAGGCTTAGGAGTCCCTGCTCTAACTCCATGTATAGCTATATCCATATATGGAGTCAGTGCTTGGGGACACTCCAGTATATTTAAATCAAATTTAGCCTGTATTTCAAAAAAGTTACTGCCGGGATTCAAACTCACGACCTTCTGCATTAGAGGCAAGGCTACTTTGGCTACTACTACTAGTAAGTATTCCTATACAGTAAAAGTTTTTTTTTGTGTTATGCTATGTAGCTATATAATGTAGTGGTTAAAGTTTTGGGCTGAGATGCAGAAGCTGTGAATTCAAATCCCTTTACAAACATTTTCAGAAATAGAGGCTAAACTTAATTTATATATATATATATATATATATATATATATATATACCCAAAGAAAAATGGCGGCACTGAAGTAAAGTCCGTGAAAACCACCAACCGCGGGTGCTACGTCCAAAGGGCATAAGCTTCTTACCCAATATGCATCAGGAAAAAGAAGGACAGCACTCCAATGTAGTAAAAGACTGTGAATTTAATAACCCATGTGGTCCAAATAACGCAACGTTTCAGCTTAGCAATAGAGCCTTTTTCAAGCAAGGAACCATGGCGAAAACCAAGATTAAATAGTGCAGGTAGTGCAATATCAGCAAACATGATTGGTGAAGCAATTCTCTAACATGACTGGTGAATCAATACATCACTCATGTGACATCATAGATATCAACACAAACAAAGTACAATAGTTACCATAATTATCTGTGTATTACAATTCATTGTGTACAACCCTAAGTACTAAATAGCATTATTTCTAAGTGTTACATAAATCTCAAAATAATCAATAGCGGGGAAGATAACCATCCAACATACCGATCAGGTGTAGGGTCCGTGCCACATAATATCAAGCCATGCAATATTTTCACATGGTGTCCGATCGTACCAACAAGCGCGTCCCCCTGAAGTGACACTCCGAGGAATCGCGTATGTCTAATGATCTGATACAGTCAAACAGCGCCATTTTGATGAAGAGTAACAGAGTGAGTAACCCGCGGCTTCCAGGGTCTCCATATTTGAAAATGGCTCTAACCCACAACGTGTGGGATTGCGGATCTCGCATCAGGTCCACTACAGTGGGAGTGTACAGGGGGACTATCCCCAATCAAGGAGATGAAACCCCCAACCTATCGTCCATCTATCACAATGGTGGACAGTATCAGCTACCCACCAGAGGATCGCGGACGAGAGACACCTCCCCACATTGCAGACCTCAATAAAGGGGAACTCCCTATTATATGCCAATTCATACCAACGGAGACAAAACCCTGGTAGTGCTGTCAGCCCCTCAAACAGAATAAATATACAACTTCTACAGTAAACAATGGTACAGTTGGATCATGTTGACACTGCGGACCCTATATCACATCCGGTGGGTACATGGATAGTTCTTCATCGCTTTTTTTCATCCATTCTTTAGTGCCTGCTGTGAAAAAATGAGAAAAATTAAAAGACAATCTAGTTTAATGATCCATTGGGTCATTTGGTACTTGGTCAGTTTTGGCCACATGACTGCCCAAATAAGTGAGGTGTGCAGTGATTCTAACATTGACGCCTGTCATCTGCATGTCATAGTGACTCACAGTATTATTTCACTACCACAGCAGAATCCCTATGCATGTTAGTGCAAGGCACAGTGTTCTACACCACTATAAAGGCTCTCTGTAGCCAGGAAATAGCTGTTTTTTAACGTGATTCGCCGCAAGTATTAAGCAAAGACCTTTGCTGTATTTGTGGGAGGGGAGGCTGATTACAAGGCTAGTTATATGCACCTGTGGGCCCAGGCTGGCTGGTTACTAGGCTATTTATAGGCACCTGTGGGCCCAGGCTGACGCCAATTCAGCTGATTTCACTACCTCTGGGTCAGCTCTAGGATACAGCAGCATGGTGTGGAGGCTCCTTACGGCTGGGCGATGGCAGAATGTCTCAGGAGGGCGCTGGTATTCATGGTAGGATCGGAGTGGTTTGCACAGGACCCACGCTGCGGTCTGCAACATTTAGCGCTCTGGGATGAAGCAGAGTTTGGGCGCTAAAGGGCCGAACATTGGTTGTTAGTGGGCTCAAGCTATGCATGCTGTGTTTTGTGTATCAATGGTTGATTTAAAAAAAGAAAAAAAAAAAAAAAAACACAGCAGCATCATGTGGAGGCTCATTCACACCTGGGCATCGGCAAAAAGGGCCAGGCGAATGCTGTCACTTACTGTAGAATTGTACTTATTGGCACGGGACCCACAGTGCGGTATGCGATTCGCAGTTCTCTGTGTCAAAGCAGAGTTGGGTGCTAACAGTCAAATGACGGTTGTTAGTATTTTGTCTAGCTGTTTAGGGGCTTGTTAGGGGCTATTGCATATAGTTATTGGTGTAGCATGCGCCTAGAGTAGGTATGGTCGCATGTTTTCTGATATCTGTTTCATACGTAAAAAATAAAAAATAAAGTGTGTTTTTCTATTACCTGTTTTACATGTGGGGGCACATCCACAGTTAAAGCCAGACATGCAAGGTGTTGGTAAATGTATATCAGTGGTCTGTATATGGGGACACAAGCAGATCGGTCAAGGCGCCGGTATTTGAGTACTGATGCTCTGGTAAGTGTGTTTAATCTATAAACTGTATGTTATGGGCACGCATGTGTCAGCGGTTCTGTGCTAGGTTTATAAGTGCACTATATGTCGATTAATTAGCGTTGCATCATGGGTTATATTCAAACACGTTTATATTTTCTTAGATGGTGTTGTGGTGACCCATTTAAAAAAAAAAAAAAAAAAAAAGAACCTGCAGCATTATGTGGAGGTTCGTTCGCGCCTGAGTAATGGCAGAAGGTGCCAGATGAGTGCTGGCATTCACGGTAGGATCGGACTTGGTTACACGGTTAGTGACTTGTAGTGCTCTGGGGCGAAGGAGGTGGGGCGCTTATGGTCGAATGATCATGGTTAGGTTCGTTACCTTCAAAATCTACGTCCGTCTGTCTGCTTTTACATTTTGTCTTATACTCCATTCACTACTAGAGCTGCGTTCATGCGTTTGCTGTTGCATCACATTAATACTCTGCTCACTTCAGATTGCATTCATACGGCTGCGTTATACCTTGCTCTTCATGCTCAGAGCTGGGCCCATACCATGTTTTAGGCACCTGTCACATCCAGAGCTGCATTCACCCACCTGTTCTTACATCAGATGTTATATTCTGCTTCCACTTAAAGGGCTTCTGTCACCCCCACTGACGAATTTTCACTAGCTGACATTAGCTACTTGCTAATGTCAGCTGAGTTAAAACATATGTTTAATATCTTTTTTTCTGTTTGCAATCTTCTTAAAAACTTACTTTTGTCATATGTAAATTAGCTTCGCTACCAGCAAGTTGGGCGGGTACTTGCTGGTAGCCGCCGCATCTTCATGGCCTTGGAACGCCCCTCTTCTTTGATAGACAGGGCCAGGCGCTCTCCTCCTCTCGCTGGCCCTGTCTGCAGCTGCAATCCGCGCCTGCGCCGTCTCGGTCTTTAGTCGGCGCAGGCGCTCTGAATGAAGGACGCTCGCTTAGGCGCTCCGTCCTCAGTGCGCCTGCGCCGATGACGTCAGCGCTACACCCGGAAGAGAAGACGCCGGCATCGCCTGCTCTTTACCAGGGATGCCGGCGTCTTCTCTTCCGGGTGTAGCGCTGACGCCATCGGGCGCAGGCGCACTGAGGACGGAGCGCCTAAGCGAGCGTCCTTCACTCAGAGCGCCTGCGCCGACTAAAGACCGAGACGGCGCAGGCGCGGGATTGCAGCTGCAGACAGGGCCAGCGAGAGGAGGAGAGCGCGCTGGCCCTGTCTATCAAAAGAAGAGGGGGCGTTCCAAGGCCATGAAGATGCGGCGGCTACCAGCAAGTACCCGCCCAACTTGCTGGTAGCGAAGCTAATTTACATATGACAAAAGTAAGTTTTTAAGAAGATTGCAAACAGAAAAAAAGATATTAAACATATGTTTGAACTCAGCTGACATTAGCAAGTAGCTAATGTCAGCTAGTGAAAATTCGTCAGTGGGGGTGACAGAAGCCCTTTAAAGCTGCATTTTCCCTTTCATTGCTACATCATGGTTACTCAGTATTTTCACTAGGGCAGTCAGCACACCGCTCTGATACCGCTTTCTTTCAGGTTTACGTTTCTTTCCTCGCTGGTTGTTACATTCCATAGGCCTACTTTTCTGTTTCACTTCGGTGAAAGAAAAAAAAAAATCAAAATTGGGTGCTGTTCTTTAGTCCTGGTTCGCATTCACTCAGACTGGTCTCCTGCCCCAGCTCACCATACAGTCCCTCAGCGGTCAGTGGGTTAATAGGAGTAAGTTTCCTACTATGTTTCACAAGCTGTTCACACGTTGTCACGATTAGGGTCTTCTCTTAGCGAATTGTAATGCCTCTGGCTCTTTTTCTCCCATCTGTTCAATTTCACGGTGGGTTTAATGTTTACTTAGGCATTGGGTTCGGTTCACTATTGTCTAGGCATATCCCATCAGGTCTGGCTCACATTTTAATTACTTATCGTCACTGTAATGTCATCTAGTTCAGTCTTGGCTTCGGGGGCCAGATGACTGCTTCAGCCTCATAGCTCCGCGGGGTCTATGACCATTCTTCATGTTATTCGTTAGGGGTACAATATGGTTGTAAGCTCGTTAGTGTCCTAGGTTACTGTCGAAGTGGGTCATGGTTATGCGAGTCCACAAGTCATACTGGTGCTGCTTAAGTGGTTTAAAAAAAAAAAAAAATTATAAAAAAAAAAGATAAATTAAAAAAAATAATAATAATAAAAAAAAAAATACATAAAAAAAAAAAAAATTTAAAAATTGCCATAAGTTTCGCATTCATGGCTACGCCATTAGAGTCTCTGACGCATGGCTTCTCCGTTTAAGTTTGACACTCATGGCCCCGCCATTAGTGTCTCTCGCGCATGGCCCCGCCATTAGTGTCTCTCGCGCATGGCCCCGCCATTAGTGTCTCTCGCGCATGGCCCCGCCATTAGTGTCTCTCGCGCATGGCCCCGCCATTAGTGTCTCTCGCGCATGGCCCCGCCATTAGTGTCTCTCGCGCATGGCCCCGCCATTAGTGTCTCTCGCGCATGGCCCCGCCATTAGTGTCTCTCGCGCATGGCCCCGCCATTAGTGTCTCTCGCGCTTGGCCCCGCCATTAGTGTCTCTCGCGCTTGGCCCCGCCATTAATGTCTCTCGCGCTTGGCCCCGCCATTAGTGTCTCTCGCGTGGCTTCTCAGTTTACATTTTACACACACAACTCCGCCATTCGAGGTCGGCTGCGTGGTCCGCCAATACAATTCTTCTTGTGGAGGCTCGCATGCATTTGCCATTAGAATCTAACTCACATTATTGTTGTAGGTTGTTGGGTCTTCATCATTTTCTTTTCAAGCAGTCATCTCAAGCCTTCCTTTTCAGACATCACCTTCTCCTGGGTTCGCATTTTTCTCCATTTACCCTCTCTAGGTTCTTGCTTCCCTCGCTCCCCGCTGTTACTTTCCTCTTGCCCGTCCTTGCATTATAGACCCATTCTCCCAGGAAGCTGACCCTGTGGTCTCATTTTTTCACGTTTCTCAAATTTCGGCTCTCAAAGGGTTGTTCAGGAAAAAAATAAAAAATAATACTATGGCATCAGTTTTGTTCACAGGGAGTCCTCTCACTACTACAGGTGATTTACGAAGTCTGTCACGTCTACAGACTAATAAGTCCTGTCTCACCACTACAGGCGATTTACGAAGTCTGTCACGACTACAGACTAAGTCCTGTCACGACTACAGGCGATTTACGAAGTCTGTCACGACTACAGACTAATAAGTCCTGTCTCACCACTACAGGCGATTTACGAAGTCTGTCACGACTACAGACTAATAAGTCCTGTCACGACTACAGGCGATTTACGAAGTCTGTCACGACTACAGACTAATAAGTCCTGTCACGACTACAGGCGATTTACGAAGTCTGTCACGTTACTGACACGATAAGTCCTAGCGCGACTACAGGCACAGCATACGTAGTCTATCATGACCTTAAGCTTGTCCTGTCATAGCGGCAGGCATTGGGTGTACATTATGTCTTCATTGCAGACATGCTTACTTTATCGTCAAACTCGGGCTGAGGGTGTTGGTGTCGCACCTAGTTTCTGGGTACCGGTCTATCATCCAGTAGTAGGTACAATAATAAGGCACAATATTCGTAGTCTGTCACGTCTATGGACTCAACAAGTCCTATCACTACTGTAGGCGCAGCATACATAGTTTATCACGACCTTAAGCTTATTTCCTGTCACAACTGCTAGTATGGTGGGTATGTTTTCTGTCCTCATTACAGGCAATTGGAACAGCCATTTACTCGTGCTTATGGTTCCCCAGGCCTAGTGAGTCTACACATTTCACTTAATCCATTACTAGAATTAGACGGCATCCGCCATCTTCGAACTTTTTGGGTCCTTTACAAAAAATAATAATAATAATTAAAGCGGTGGCCTGGGGAATAAGTATAGGTGAAGTATTTTGCTACCATTAACAGGGCCCTTGGCGAATGGTTGGACTTCAATTAGGCCCTTCCATCAGATTCACCATTGTTGTTTCAGTCTGCAGCTCTCAGGATTCAGACCGTCTCGTAATATGTTCATATGTTGTTCAACATAGGAGTAAATTGTTTCTGATTACCAACCACTCTTTCAAAAGCATCAACATTAGCTACCTCCAAGAACGACGTGCCGGCGCACGTGACAAAGAGGTAAGGTACATAGAAATCTCTGTGGTACGTACGGTATATTCCGCACCTTCATCGTGTAGTGTCTTTGCGTTCAAAGTGGGTGTCGTAATGGTATGTATATGTTTTGCTCTAAACTAAGGTCTGCTCTTTTTGGCCCCTTTAGGCTGCCCTACCGCAGCAGTTATGGCACAATTCTACTGCTTGTTGTAGATAGGGTTAGATAGGTTAGGTACACCTTTCTGATAGCCGATCCGACCACAAGTATTAAGCAAAGACCTTTGCTGTATTTGTGGGAGGGGAGGCTGATTACAAGGCTAGTTATATGCACCTGTGGGCCCAGGCTGGCTGGTTACTAGGCTATTTATAGGCACCTGTGGGCCCAGGCTGACGCCGATTCAGCTGATTTCACCCACCCACACCATCTTACAGTCACTTCATATTAGGGTGGCCCCCTTTAGGCTGCCCTACCGCAGCAGTTATGGCACAATTCTCCTGCTTGTTGTAGATAGGGTTAGATAGGTTAGGTACACCTTTCTGATAGCCGATCCGACCACAAATAAAACAACATGTGACTATTGACAAATTTGGTGCACCTTTCTCCAATGCAAACTCAAACCAAAACTGACTTCATAAAATCCTTTTGTGAAGCATTCCCCTATGGAGAATATGACTCTTGAGGTGCCGAACACTGTTCTCATGTCTCTCTTTATTTCAGTGAAAGCTATCTATAATAATGCAAATCAAATTATAATAAATTTAAATATGTGCTTTGAGATTTTATAAGTATGCGTTATAACCAAATAATGTATTGCTCAATGGCAATAAACTCAATTATAATTAGAGGTACTTTATATGGGCTACAGCATATTTTTTATTTTATTGCATTTTTATAAAACTGGTCTTTTTGCATCACTAAACTCTGGATAAGGCATTGAAAGACACATCTGTATATGAACGAGCCCTATATGCTATAAAACCATTACATTTAAGTTTCAACATTCAAGTTTGTATGTCCAGCAGTCCTGGGAGTCTTGGATCATGGGTGACAAGGTGCAGTTCAAGTATGCCACCACCTGCTGGTTGATGTTCTGCTGTATGTCCTGCTTCAGTTGGGGGCTGAAGAAAACTGCTCATCGTAGACTCTAGACTAAAGTTGCTGCATATGGAGCTTCCCCATATACTGCCCCTCCACCCCCCACCAGTCATGGCTGTGGAGCGTGAGCGTAGAGGGTTCACCTGGTCAGACCTGCGTGAGGATGGGCGATGATGCTCATAGGCAGTGACCAACTGACTGCACAGTAAGTATCTGTAGTACTTCATTTTTGCATCCTTCTCAGAAGATCTATAAAATGCTACCATTTTTGACTGGTAGCGAGGGTCTAACAATGTGGATAGTCAGTAGTCATCCCTCTGCTGAATCCTGACAATGCAGCTGTCACTAAACAAATATGACAACATGCATCTGGCCATATGCGCAAAAGACTTGGAGAACCTCCCTGCCTTCATCTCCACTGCATACACTCCAGCTCCTCCTGCTCTTCTCCTTTCACTTGGGCAGATAAAACACTTGGTTGTGTATAGAATTCCTGGGCATTTATGTCCTCCTACTAAGGGCTCAGGTGACCATAAAATGTAGCTGCCACATCTCCTGTAGCCTGGCCAATCAGATTTGTCAGCATTCCCTCCAGGACATGATGGAGTGGAACAACATCATTTACTACATAGTTTTGCCAACTTACAAATAAAGTGGTCACCTGAAAGGATCTGAGTAGTGTTGAGCTATAAAGGTCGGTTTCGTACAAGACTTTAGGGTTTTTTGTACCCGGACCCGAACTTTTCCGTAAAAGTTCGCGTTCGAGTTCGGTCTTTGGGCGTTTAATAAAGCTTGATGAAAGGCTGCTGAGCAGCCAATCAACAAGCTTTTAAGCTGTGTGCCCTTAGAAGCCATCACAGCCATGCCTACTAATGGCATGGCTGTGATTGGCCAGTGCAGCATGTGACCCAGCGTCTATATAAGCTGGATCTCACATAACACCACATGTCACGTCAGCTCTTAGGCTACTTTCACACTGGCGTTAGGTGCTGATCCGTCTGGTATTTGCACAGACGGATCCGCACATCTAATGCAAACGTTTGTATCCGTTCAGAACGGACCCGTTTGCATTAGCTTTAAAAAAAATTGTCAAAGTCAAAACGAATCCATTTTGAATTACATTGAAAGTCAATGGGGAACGGATCCGTTTTCAAATGCACCATATTGTGTCATTGAAAACGGATCCGTCCCCATTGACTTACATTGTAAGTCCAAACGGATCCGTTTGGCTCCGCATAGTCAGACGGACACCAAAACGCTGCAAGCTGCGTTTTGGTGTCCGCCTCCAGAACGGAATGGAGACTGAACGGAGCCGAACTGATGCATTTTGAGCGGATCCTTATTTCTTCAGAATGCATTGCGGCTGAACTGATCCGTTTTGGACCGTTTGTGAGATCCCTGAGACGGATCTCACAAACGGAATCCAAAACGCCAGTGTGAAAGCAGCCTTACTCGTGCAGGAATAGGAAGCAGGCTACCGCTGTGAGGGAGAGAGTTGGAAGGAATCTGAACTGTCTGGTAAATCCGTGACCTACAGTGATTTTTTCTATCTGTTAGTTAGGTGGGCGTCGGCGACCAGTTTTTCTGTGCAGTGCACTTGCACCTGCATATGTACCAGGGACAATAATTTAATCCTGCTCTGGTAGTTCAGTGGGTGACATATACACATTTTTTAAGTACACCTGCACTGCATATGTGCCAGGGGAAGGGAAAATAATGAGAAAAAATGGAGTGGTTCCGGCACCTAATTTTGCAATAAAAACTTCCTTTATTCGGGGTTCGGTATACACTCTTGTTCACACAGTGGCTGGTAGTTTACGCGTTTCGGACAGTCTAGTCCTTAGTCGTAACAAAAATGGTTTGATTGTGACCCATATTTAAATGGTAACCCTGGCGCCGCCCATCAAGAGGCGGAGAGAGACGCCAGGTTTAATCACAAGCAGACCAATTACTTGTTGACAGGTGATAAGTGTTGGTCACATGCTCGCTTTATGTATAATGTTGGAATACCTTCGTAATTTGTACAATATGTAACAATAATAAGTTGTTTCACCGCAAGCATGAGTCAACATCTTATTTGTCATTAAGAATGTCATTCTGTGGTTAAAAACATACAATACTGTTCACATGCAATAGAAAAAAACGCATGAATCATATAAATACACAAAATAGACATAAAGACAACTATGTTCGCACAAAAATGACCTTCATTCTTGGTTGCTGCAGGTCCCACTACTTCTTATTTGAACTATTTCAGTAGAAGTGCATAATTTCCTTCCTTAAATTGAGACCCATAGGGACTCTGGTATTTAATCTGAAAATCCAGAAAGCCTCCCTAAGGAGGATTTTTCTTCTATGGTCCCCCTTCCTATCTGGTAAGTTCACCTTTTCTATCACATAGCATTGCATAGAATTGATTTTCCGATTGTGGGCTGAAATGAAGTGTTTGGCAATGTTAGATATATTTAACGCTGCGGGGTTCTGGACATAGTTCACATGCTCCAGGAAGCGATTCTTGAATTTGCGGGTTGTGCTCCCGATATACATCAAGTCGCAATCTGTGCAGATAATTGTGTACACCACTCCTGCAGTGTTGCAGTTTGTATAAGATTTAATTGAAAAAGTTTCCGAATGATCGGAATTTTGGAAATTTGTTGTAACTTTGACAAAATTGCATGTTTTGCAGGGGTGGTGTCCACATTTCGTAAAACCCTTATATAACAACCAACATCGAGGTATATTAGTCGATTTCTGAAATAAAGAAGGTGATAAAGTAGAAGACAGGATTGGAGCCCTCCTTGGTACAATTTTACAGCCCTGTCGCAGGACACTGTGGAAAAATTTGTCTTCATATAAAATTGGTAGGCAGCCCCTAATCAGATTACAGGTTTCTTTGAACTGGCGGCTATATGTTAGAACTAGAGTGGGTGTGCCCTCCTTGACTTTCTTATATCTGTTTGTCATCTTGTTGTTTTCATTTTTATTTTTATTTTGATTTTTATTTGGGATGGGACAACCATCTAACCTGCTTTGGACATTGAGATCCTGATATTTGGCATTTGCGTCATGTGTTTCACGACCTGTGCCAAATAGTAATTCATCTCTGGACTTCTTATTAGCAAGAACTCTTGCTCTATCCAACATCCACTTGGGGTAACCCCTGTTGGTGAGTCTGATGGTGATTGCCTCGCATTCTGCCAGGAAACCAATCTCCGTACTGCAGTTGCGTTTTGCACGAATAAATTCCCCCACAGGGACACCCTTTATAACGTGGATGGGGTGGTGACTGGTGGCATGTAATATGGAATTACCTGCTACTTTTTTTCTAAATGTTTTAGTGAGTATTAATTGGTCAGGAATTCCCGTAAGCGTTAAGTCCAGAAAATTTATCTCAGCGTTATCAAATATACATGTGAACCGAAGGTTGAAAATGTTATCATTAAGATAATTTTTAAAGTCCGGTATGGCAGACACATCACCCCTCCAGATAAGGAGCAGGTCATCGATGTATCTGCCATACCAGACCACATCATCCAACCATGGACAGTTCACATTGTAAATGTGTTTCTCCTCCCACAAAGCCATGGTGAGGTTTGCCAATGAGGGCGAGAATTTCGCCCCCATCGACACCCCTCGTATTTGCAAATAATAAGTACTATCAAACATGAAATAATTGTGGGTAAGGAGAAATGACGTGACTTCCAAAGCATAGTCAATAAGTACGTCAGAAAAATCTGTGTATTTTTTAAGGTGATGTTCCATGGCTACGAGGGCAATTCTATGGGGGATTGAGGGGTACAGCGCTTCAACATCTGCTGTCACCCACTTATAATCTAACCGCCACTGGAGCCCAGCCATGGCACGTAATACATCCCCTGTATCTTTAAGATAACCTGGAATCCTTTTAACCAGGGGCTGCAACAAATTGTCCAACCAATTACCCAGGTTTTCGGTCAAAGACCCTATACCCGAAACAATAGGGCGGAAGGGAGGGGGGCTGAGTTGTTTGTGAACTTTGGGCAAAGCATGCATAATAGGAGTTATTGGGTTGTTCACACACAGGAAGCGGTACTGCGTTTCATTGAATACATCTAGAGTTTTGCCTTTCTGAATTAAATTCAGGTATTCCACCTGATATTTGGCAATAGGATCGCCTTGTAGCTTCGTGTATGTGGACAAATCATTCAAAAGATCATTTATTTGTTGTCTATACATGTCTTTGTCCATCACTACAACACAGCCCCCCTTATCAGCCATTTTAATTACTATTTCCTCCATGGACTGTAGTTCTTTCAATGCTTGTCTATGAATCCCACTTAGGTTTTGGTTTCCCTGATTTTGTGCTGTCCTCCTATGTAAATCCCTGAGTTCCCTCTCCATAACCTCTTGAAAAATATCCATACCCCCACTCCGTGACATCACGGGGTAGAAGTATGGATTCGAAGTTTTTAAATCAACTCTGGTAGACTCAGACATACAAATATTAGGTTCCTGTTGTAAATCAGAGAGACAGGTAAGTGACAATTGTTCTTTAAAAGATAAATCTTGATATATATTGATTGTATTTGTCACATTATCTGTTCTCTGAGAACAGGTATATTCTTTTTCAGGTATATCATGAAAGTGTTTCAATACTGTTAAATTTCTGATGAATTTATTAATGTCCAGGATTGTGGAAAAAAAGATCAAAGTCCGTACACGGTGCAAAATTAAGACCTAAGGATAAGACATGAATTTGATCGGCAGAAAGATGGACATTCGATAAGTTCAATACTGTAAGATTATCATTGGAAGTAAAGTCATTATTTATTTCTTCTGTCGGGTTGACATCAGATGCACTTTTCCTGTGTTTGCGTCCAGCCCGCTTTCGACGTTTTTTGAAGGTCTGTTGGCTGCCTGTTTATCCGAGGTTTGCGATTTGTTGCGATTTTTATATTTTTTATAGTAAGAAGATTTTTTATCACTTGTCTGCTCGGATTCATTGGTTGGCACTGTGTCGTCCAAAGTATCTTGGGAGTTATCAGCATAATCGGAGGCATCAAAATCTGAGGAGAAACTCACCCGTGTGGGCCTTGATCCAGATTTGTTCGAACTTTTATTATGTCTCTTCTTTATTTCAGAAATCGACTAATATACCTCGATGTTGGTTGTTATATAAGGGTTTTACGAAATGTGGACACCACCCCTGCAAAACATGCAATTTTGTCAAAGTTACAACAAATTTCCAAAATTCCGATCATTCGGAAACTTTTTCAATTAAATCTTATACAAACTGCAACACTGCAGGAGTGGTGTACACAATTATCTGCACAGATTGCGACTTGATGTATATCGGGAGCACAACCCGCAAATTCAAGAATCGCTTCCTGGAGCATGTGAACTATGTCCAGAACCCCGCAGCGTTAAATATATCTAACGTTGCCAAACACTTCATTTCAGCCCACAATCGGAAAATCAATTCTATGCAATGCTATGTGATAGAAAAGGTGAACTTACCAGATAGGAAGGGGGACCATAGAAGAAAAATCCTCCTTAGGGAGGCTTTCTGGATTTTCAGATTAAAGGGTCTCAATTTAAGGAAGGAAATTATGCACTTCTACTGAAATAGTTCAAATAAGAAGTAGTGGGACCTGCAGCAACCAAGAATGAAGGTCATTTTTGTGCGAACATAGTTGTCTTTATGTCTATTTTGTGTATTTATATGATTCATGCGGTTTTTTTTTTCTATTGCATGTGAACAGTATTGTATGTTTTTAACCACAGAATGACATTCTTAATGACAAATAAGATGTTGACTCATGCTTGCGGTGAAACAACTTATTATTGTTACATATTGTACAAATTACGAAGGTATTCCAACATTATACATAAAGCGAGCATGTGACCAACACTTATCACCTGTCAACAAGTAATTGGTCTGCTTGTGATTAAACCTGGCGTCTCTCTCCGCCTCTTGATGGGCGGCGCCAGGGTTACCATTTAAATATGGGTCACAATCAAACCATTTTTGTTACGACTAAGGACTAGACTGTCCGAAACGCGTAAACTACCAGCCACTGTGTGAACAAGAGTGTATACCGAACCCCGAATAAAGGAAGTTTTTATTGCAAAATTAGGTGCCGGAACCACTCCATTTTTTCTCCTGATTGCTGCAAGCTCTTCTCTTCAGGCTCCGAGCACCGGGGATATGGCTGTCCTGGATGGGTGAGCTGGACTTTTGCACTTGTTACATTTGTTTGAAGGGAAAATAATATAGGTAATCCGTCTGTGCGTTCCGGGGGTGACATATTCAGATTTTTTGCTGTGAAGTACCCCTTCACTGCATACCTGACAGGGAAATAAATTCAGTAAATCCATCTGTTAGATTGTGGGGTGACATATTCACATTTTTTGCTGTGAAGTACCCCTGTGCTGCATACCTGACAGGGAAATAAATTCAGTAAATCCATCTGTTAGATTGTGGGGTGACATATTCACATTTTTTGCTGTTAAGTACCCATGCGCTGCATACCTGACATGGGAAGACCACCGCAGCACGTCACTGATGATGATTAAACACAGGTGCCAACTGCTGTGGCTTTCTGCTGTGTGCAGACCAACAAGGAAGGCAGGGGTAAATAGTGGGTGGAAGATGATGTGGAGGATGATGAGGTCCTAGACCCCACATGGAATCAAGGTCATGCGAGTGACGTGTGCAGTTCGGAAGAAGAGCTGGTGGTTACACAGAGCCACCAGCCCAAACCTGAGCACAACCTGCATGACCAGGCATCTACTGTAAGTGCAAAGCATGAGCTGCAGTGGAGTAAACACCTCCAAAACCAAGAAAGGTCTCAGGCTCCTCCTGCCCCCTTATCTGCTGCAGTCTCGGCCTCTTCCTCCACCTCTGGAGTGACAGTGGTACCTGCCACCCAGCAAACAGAGGATGTGGCAGCAACGCCACCACTTTCATTACCATGCATCTCCACAATGTCCCATGGAAACGTTCAGCTGTTCATCTCCCAAACACTGGAAAGAAAGAGGAAGTAGCTCCCTATCCACCTGCGATTCCTGGCCCTGAATGGAGGAATTTCAAAACTGGCCTTTGAAATGCTGTCATTCCATCTGGTGGAGACAGAGACTTTTAAAAACCTTATGGCAGTGGCTGTTCTACAGTACGTGGTTCCCAGCCACCACTACTTTTCCAGGCAAGCCATCCCTTCCCTGCACAACCAAGTGGCGGACAAAATCAGGTGTGCATTGCACAATGCCATCTGTGGCAAGGTCCACATAACCACCGAAACGTGGACCAGTAAGCATGGGCTGGGACGTTATATCTCCCTAACTGCATACTGGGTACATGCAGTGGCGGCTTGGCCTGAGTCGGATAGCAGTTTCCCGCATGTCCTTCCACCACTGAGGATTGCAGGGCATTTCTCTTTGCCTCCTGTTTCCTCCTACTGCTACTCTGCTTCCTTCTCTAACACCTCCATCAGCATACCACCTTCAGCACCAACTTCAGCACAACCAGGGGGAAACAACATCAGGCTTTGAAACTCATCTGTTTGTGGGAAAAAACCCACACCGCGCAGTAGCTGTGGACGGGCATGGAACTACAGACTGATAAGTGGTTGGTGCCACTGAGCCGCAAGCCCGGCCTGGTGGTGTGTGATAATGGGTTAAATCTCGTAGCAGCTCTGGGCCTAGACGGTTTGACGCACATCCCTTGCCTGGCACATGTGCTGAATTTGGTGGTGCAGAAATTCCTGAAAAACTATTCCTGATATGTCAGAGCTGCTGCAAAAAGTGTGGGCCGTCTGCGTTCTCCCCCTGCTGCTGATCGCCTGTCTGCGCTGCAGCGTAACTTCAGCCTTCCCGCTCTCCACCTCATATGTGGCTCGGAGGGGGGGTTCCTGCACCAACATAAGCCAGGTACACAATTGTCTAGCCAGGGCACAGTTCTGGAGGATGAGGAGAAGGAGGAGGAGGAGGAACCATGTTCACAGCAGGGTGGCACCCAAAGCTGCTCATGGGCATCAGTGGAGAGTGGCTGGGGGGATACAGAGGACAAAGACGATACATCTCCCACAGAGGACAGCTTGTTGTTGCCTCTGGGCAGCCTGGCACACATGAGCAACTACATGCTGCAGTGCCTGAAAAACGACCGCCGATTTGCCCACGTTCCAACCAGTGCTGATTACTGGGTTGCCACCCTGCTGTATCGCCGTAACAAGGACAACGTGTTGTCCTTAAATCCATCACTGGAGCATTATCGGAAGATGTGCGACTTCAAGCGCACGTTGGTAGACACGCTGATGATGGCATTCCCATCTGACAGTGGGGGCTCATTGGAAGCACAAGGCGAATGCAGTGGAGGAGGAAGAAGTTGCCAACGCAGCTGGGGCACCGCCAGCACCTCAGAAGTCAGGGTTAGCATGTCCAAAACTGGAAAAGCTTTGTCAGCACGTCACAACAACCAGCACCACCAGCTGATATGGAACGTCTTAGCAGAAGGCAGCATTTTAGCAACATAGTGGAACAGTATGCCCCACTCAACTTAACAGGTCTGCCCCATTCAACTTCCTGGTATCCATATTTGGCACATGGCCTGAGCCTGCCCTTTGCGCCTTGGAGGTGCTAGCCTGCCCTGCAGCCAGTGGATTGTCTGAATGTGTGTTTATTATAGCAGGGGGCGTTATCACAGACAAGCGCAGCGGCCTGTCCACAGCCAATGTGGACAAGCTCACGTTCATTAAAATGAACCAGGCATGGATCCCAAAAAACTTGTCCGTACCTTGTGCAGCATAGACATGTATACCAGCCTCACCCGGCCATTGTTATACTCCAGCCGACTTTCTCTTTGTTTTCTTTTTTATATTTCCCAATGTTTTGGGGTGTTCCCAAATTTATAAAAAAAATAGAAAAAACAAACAAACAATAAAGATAATAAAAAAACAAAAACAAAACACAGTGTTGGCTACCTCCTCCACCACTGTTTCCACCTACACCGCCACATCCACCGCCTCCTCAACCTCCTACTCCATATGGACCGCCTCCTCCGAGTTCAAGATTTTTATTTTAAATGTTGATGTATTTGATGTTATTTTAAGTCATTTCCCTATCCACATTTGTATGCAGGGCAATTTTCCTGCTCTTACCCCCATTTTGCTGCATTTTGCAGATTAAGTATGAATGGTGCAGCAGGTATGAAAGATGCACAGGGTGATTACACTTAGCCTGCACTCCCTATGCTCTCTCTACAGTCTCAAAAAATTCTACCTACAATCTGCACGCTCACTCTCCAAAATTCTTTTTTTTTAGCTGTTTTCTTCAACACTATCCCACCAGAGGAAATTATTCTGAGGGCCCACCCTCTGTGTATATAGGGCCCTGTTTTATTAGAAGTCTACTACTGTCAAAGTTTGGGATCCTGTGGTACTCTGGTGGGCCAGTCTAACCCTGCTGATGTGCATATACCTTGAAGAGAGATAGTGGGCAAATTTATAAAACCTATCCCATAACAACCAACCACAATGCAGCTTTCATTCTTAAATATCACTATTAGAAATGAATGCTGCCTTGTGATTGGTTGCTATGGGTACCAAAAACAGTTCCTCCTTTTAGACAGTCATAAATCTCTTCCATTGTCTGTGGTAACATGTAAAATAGCGTTGTATTAGTAAAGAGAGGCAGCAGTCACAGAACTTATGGACTATATTTGCTGCTTTTGACAAAGTCCAAGCATTCTGCTCTTTCTAGTCAAAAGAAAAAGGTTTGGACGCTGCCCAGTTCACTGAGCACCATATTGTCTGAAACTGCAAAGGTGACAAGGAGAAATCACACAGTCCGCCGGTACGAAGAAAGATCACAAGGTTTAGAGCATGAGGGAGCCCAAGACACAGCACTGCTCATTCCTGTGCTGTGCTAGAGAAAGGCAGGAAAGTCACAGAGCGGGAAAGTGCCAGAGGCAGCAGTAATACTACACATCTATCTTCTAGACTCATTTATTAAAGGCTGAAAAACACTGTTGATCCTGGCATGCAGACATCAAATAAATGAAGGTTGTGAACTGCAAAATAACAATGTAATACAGTGAACTCTTACGGGAGAAGAGGCGTTGCAAGTTGTGGAAGTAAGAGGCTGCTCTGACCGGAACGAGCCAAAAACAACTTAGTGTTACTTCTAATCATTAAGTTATGTATAAAGCTTAAGTATCCATTCTGTTTGGCTTTGATATGGTTTGTATACTTGACCATTTCTTCTTGTCTGCTGCCCATGTGGATATTTGCCTGTCTACCTGGCATGACCAAATTTCATCCAGCACTGTCTAACTGCAATGTGTATTCATTGCCTTTGTATCTGGACTTGTCATTCTAATGGAGACTAACTAGCGATTTCCTGTGAAAAGATCCATACCCTCATGTTGGGGGGATAAAGGTGATGAATACGTTAAAGCTTAATGAATACGTTAAACTTCTTTAAACTACACCCCTAATGTATCCCTTGCCAGGTCTATACCTCCTGTTTGTCTTGTCAGAAGTAGACAAAAAGGGGTAAACTTATCAAAACTGATGTAAAGGAAAAGTGGCTTAGTTGCCCATAGCCATCGCAACTAGTCATATTTTACCTTTCATTTTGCAGAGCTCCATTGGAAAATTAAAGGCAGAATTGGTTGATAAGGGCAACTAAGCCAATTTTCCTTTACACCAGTCTTGATAAATCTACCCAAAAGAGTTTTAAAATACACATTGATGCCGAGGAAGAACTTCTTTTACATGTGGTACAGGAGAAGGAAGTTCCTACAAAACCTGTGAAGACTGTGTCCACAAGAACAGATAAGTTGCAAGAAGGTACCTACCATGTAGACAGCTCAAGCTAATGCTATGTATCCCTTGTAGATAGTGAGCCTAGCCCTAGTTGGCCCCATGTTCTTTGCTAGTGGGTAGTAACAATCTTTGAAGGACTCCCCTACCAAGAGGAACTACATTGTGAGCAAAGGATAGGACTTTGGAACTAATCATGAGGAGATGGAAGAGGGTGGATAATAAACAAACACCGTTGCTTTCTGTCCTTTATGACAAAATCAGATAGAATCAAGAGGGACCTACTCAGAGCTTTCTTATAGGGTCTCCATCTACTTTGTGGACACCATTACTGAACAGTGTTTATGTGTTGCCACTCATCTGTTTCTAATCTTCAGGTTTAAACATCAGAATACTCAAGTTGACACATTGCTCTAATTTTATTTATTTTCTGGATTTTAGATATATATTTTTTTACATCAGGATTTTTTGATCGAAAAAGCCAATTTAGTTCTAAATTAATGTGTGCTAATTGCTGCTCTATCTATTCAAACCAATTATCCTTTTCTTGGTAACATTACAAGACACCAAAAATTACAGGATGTGCAATTAACCTGGGTATTTAAAGCAAACCTACACAAGATAATTTTCTACCGTCATCTGTGTACACAAAGGCTGGCGCCTAACATGACAGATGTCAGCGCAAATGGTTAATCATTGCCAGCTGTTGAGGTTTTTAGGCTGCCAGCTTAGACTCCTGTATTCCTAAAACTTCTTTTGATTTGAATTAATTATTTACTCATAATAATCACTTGTGTTACTCTCCTCCAGCAACATGCTCAGGCAAGCACCGGGCTACTGTCCGAAAGCCATATCTTGTTGCTAGGCAATCAAATGCTTTTTCCTCCTATCCTTTCTTCAACTGGGGTCCTACTGCATCTGGCTGCAGATCTTCTCCTCATTATGACTAGCACCTTGGGTTACCATGACAACCAGTACACACTGATGTCAGGCTTATGTAAAGAGGAATCAGCCTGTCACATTTTTCCTGCAAATTACGGTATTACCTTTTGCCTGGCTCCAGTTCCTGATCCTATGTATTGCAATTAGAGTCTTGGTTGAGCTTGATTTTGGCATAGTTTCTGGATATTGTTATTGTCTTGCCCTTTGGATAGTTAACCTCATACCTCTTCTGCTCCTGGCCCTGACCACTAGCTCCATTCCTGGCTACACTCCGATTTCATCCTCAAGTTCGGATCATCGTATGCTGATTGTTCTAATATTTGGCTCCTTTTCTGACTGCACTACTGGTTCATTAGTGCTATAATCACCAACTGGTGACTATTCTGAGAACTATAACCTGGGAATTTGATTGACAAAGTCTATATCTCCTCAAGGTTAAAGAACAAGGACATTTTTAGACCCCCATACCCCAGTCTAGATATTGACAAACCAACCATGGTTTAGAGAATTCACGTCTTCAGATACAAACATAACTTTTGAGCCAACATCTTAAATATGGAACCAGATTGTAAATTAGGAAGAACAGTTATAGAGGGTTCAAACAGATGAAAATAGCTGTGCTTCTTCAATCTGTAGAAGAGCTATCACAGTAAAAAAATAAAATAAATATATATATATAAGTCCAACAATAAATATATAGTCTCAGGTCATTTCTGCAGTTATTTCTGGTGAAAGCGTATAGGGGCGTATTTCAGTACTACAAGAAAAATATATTCTCAGTTCACTGTTGCAGTTATTTCTTGCAAAGCTTTTACTGGCAAATAGTAGTAGAAAAATAAATATACATTCGCCAATCGCTGGTGCACTTGCATGTAGAAAAACCTTTATTCACGTATAGCAGTAGAAAAAGAAATATACATTTGCCAAAAGCTTCTGCACTCATATCTTGAAAAACCTTTAGTGACGTATATCAGTAGAAAAAGAAATATACATTCGCCATTCGCTGCTGCCTTTATATCATGAAAAATCTTTTTTGACATATATCAGTAGAGAATAAAAAAATATATTCAGTGTTCACTGTTGCAGTTATATGTAGTAAAGCCTTTAGTGGCATATTTCTGTACAGAAATCTATATATACTCAGCTTTCAGCGCTGCAGTTATATGTGGGAAAGTTCCTTTTGCAGTATGGACTGAAGTACGTTGTGTTGAAATTTTGTATTTACATTTTACACACTGCGCGACGTCCATAAGAGCGGCGCACCAATACAGGTGAATACACTATACACTAACCCTGCACAAAAATGCAAACTAATTCACACCAGCCCACATCTATCTGCGGTATTGCTTACTGGACACTACGGGGACTTTTCTGCAGCACAGAAACCGCACGGCGCGGACAAACTTCCTCCGCTACGTCCCACCGTTCACTTCAGATCATCCCGCCTCAGGCACCGTTGTTTCTTTAAACTGACAGCCTATAACCCTTTGTTAAAAAGCCTTTAGTGATGTATATACGTAGAAAGAGAAAAATATATTTGGTGTTCACTATTCGAGTTATATGTGGTAAAGCCTTTAGTGGCGTATATCAGTAGAAAAAGAAAAAGATGTTCAGCGTTTAACGCCGCCATTATATGTGGTAAAATCTTTTTAAAATTATTTTGGTGGAGAAAAAAATTTGTACTCGGCATTAAGCGCAGCACTTATATGCGGTAAAATCTTGTTTGAAATATTTTGGTGGAAAAAAAATCTTGTATTCATCATTAAGCACTTCACTTCATACAAATTTCTACCAACTCCATTAACTTCCTCATCTCTTCATTATCATCGGACACACTAACGTTACACCCCCTCCCAGCTATATATATAAGTGGTGCCAGCACCACCTAGGAGCGAATAAAGGTAAATGACACTGCCAGCCTGTTAAAGGGAATTACAGCATGATACCACAATACATTTGATAGGACATTTAGCAAGAGTTTAAAGTGCCCACATATAGCATATAGTGGGACACTGCATCAAGATGAATCAGGCGTGGATCAGCCAGGATTTCCACACACCAATGCCTGATGCATCAGGCTAGATCATCCATGGTGCCATACCAACAATTTGACAAAAGAGACCGGTTTCTTCTGGCTACCTGCCTCAGCTACTATTCTGATGCTGTTACCCGCCTGATGCCACACATCTGGTGCCAAGTGTTCCTTCTTCAGTGGGTACTGGTATTGACACGCAACTCCACAGTATGTCACCTTGCCACTATGTGGCCTCCTGATGGTGCCGCCACCTCCAAACTCTGTCATTGTGCCACTCTCTGGCCTACTCATGCTGCTGCCAGCCTCAAGACTCTGTCATTGTGCCGCTTGTGGTCCCCTCATGCTGCACCCACCTGCAGACTCCGTCATTGTGCCACTCGGTGGCCTCCTCATACTGCTGCCACCTAAAGACTCTGTCATTGTGCCACTCAGTGGCCTACTCCTAATGCTGCTGCTGCCACCACCTCCAGACTCTGTCATTGTGCCACTCTCTGGCCTACTCATGCTGCTGCCACCTCCAGACTATTTCATTGTGCCACTCTCTGGCCTAATCATGCCGCTGCCACCTCCAGACTCTGTCATTGTGCTGCTCTGTGGTCTCCTCATGATGCTGCCACCTGCAGACTCTGTCATTGTGCCACTCAGTGGCTTTCTCCTAATGCTGCCGCCACCTCCAGACTCTGTCATTGTGCCACTCTCTGGCCTACTCATGCTGCTGCCACCTCCACACTCTGCCATTGTGCCACACTGTGGCAAACTCATGCTGCTGCCAACACCTCCACACTCTATCATTGTGCCACTCTGTGGCCTCCTCCTGATGCTGTTGCTGCCGACACCTCCACACTTTGTCATTGTGCCACTCTGTGGCCTACTCATGTTGCTGACAACTCCAGACTCTGTCATTGTGCCACTCTGAGGCACACTCATGCTGCTGCCAACACCTCCACACTCTATCACTGTGCCACTCTGTGGCCTGCTCCTGATGCTGCTGCTGCCGACACCTCCACACTTTGTCATTATGCCACTCTGTGGTCTCCTCATATTGCTTCCACCTCACTACTATGTCATGGGTGCACTCTGTTGACTTCTCATACTGTTCCCACCCTCCCCAGTTCATGACACTATTGTGGCTTTGCGGCCTGGCTGACATCATAATTTATTTGACATTTCTTTGGATCTGTCAGAAGGAAGTAAAAATGAGATGCACAACTGATCCTGTCTATTCACGTGTCATCTCTGTTTTAGATCCACTCTGTTTTTTTTTTTGCCTTTAGCAACTCTGATGGATTATTGAGCAAATGCTGACCGAGTGAAGGAGGGTGTTCCACAGACAGGATCCATTTTTTGTGAGTTATTGATCTAACAGTTTAGAGGAAGGCCAAAATTATTGGTGACGTCAACACAAACTTACTGCTGACACCCCCTCCACTGTGTCAGGAGGGCTCTACTTGTATAAGCGTTTAATAGAGCAGGTTCTGTAGACATCTATGTGGAATCAGCTGACGAGGTTGTAAAAAGAGTTCGCATCTTCTTGACGGTAACAGCTACCTTTACGGCTGAGTTGATACTTGAATATTTGGTCAGTTTTGGGCCCGTGACCGCCCAAATAAGTGAAGTATTCAGTGACTCTAAGAGTGATGCCTATCATCTGCATGTTATACGGACTCACAGTATTATCTCACTACCAAAGCAGACTCCCTATGCGTGTTACTGCAAGGCACATTGTTCTACACCACTATAAAGGCTCTCAGCAGCCAGGAAATAGCTGTTTTTTTAACGTAATTCACGGCGAATATATTTGGATCGAAACAAATTTTTTTCAAAAAAATTTGGTGAATCGGCAAATCGAAAATCGAAAATTTGCTCATCTCTATTAAAAAATCTTGTACATTTCAAAATATATATTTTTTTCAAAAAAAATTATAAATGTTTTTAACATTTTAATGTAGAAAATCTTTAATAAATTCCTTCAGATAAGTTTTTGCAAAGATTAGTCCTTCTCTTGTCTTAGGTGGTTGTAAAGACCCATATAGGTAAGTAAGTTACGTGTAGATCCCATTCTCCTAAATCAAACTTCAAATAAATCTAACCAATTAGATAAATCTAACCAATTTACTGGTCCTAAAGGGGTTGGTCACCCCTGGGGACTTTTTCTGCAAACCCCCGAATGTGGCCACAGTGGTAATCCTACTCACCTGATCCATGCCTCTGGGTCCTGGCTCCATGGCTGCCCGCTGTTTCTGCAGGTCCCCTGTTTGTGTCAACATTCGATTTTACATGGGTCATGTGACATGACTCATTGGGGACACGTGACCACTGAGGCCAGTTATTGGCTTCAGTGGTCACTTGACCTGTGCCAAATCAGATGTTACCGCGTGGAGACCCGAGACCTGCAGAGATGGTGGGGCATCAATTGAGCTGGAACACTGTGGGAGAGAACACGTAAGTATGAGTAGCAGCAAGGGTCTGTAGAAAAAATCCCCAGGGGTTAGCAAGCCCTTTAAAGGCGAATCGTATCCATGGTGTTATGCTCAGTTCAGAACCTAAGGGGAGAGTGCATGACACATAGATCTTTGGTGTTCTTTAAAAGGGTTTCCCAGGGAAAGAAAAACATGGTTGCTTAAGTCCAGAAACAGCACCACGGCTGTCAACAGGTAGTACATTGTATTGTAGTTTTACTAAATTCAGTGGAGCTGAACTGCAGTTAATAGACAAGCTGGAAAAAGCAGCCATGTCTTTCGGAACTACAACAACCCCCAAGTTTCTGATTATGCACCACCCATACAGGCCCTGCAATTGTAAGATGAGTTAAAATTTCTCTTTCACAGGCTCTCAAGATAACTATAGTTATCTTAAAGGCCAGATTTGTACAATATATAGCAATTAGGAAGCATTTTAATAACTGCGGCAGGGAGGCACATGTCATACATGCAGTGTTTTGGTCAAGTGCCTGGTGTAATTACATACAATAATTACATGTGATTAATGTATAATTCTACTATGCACTCCTTATGAGACCTGTGCATTGCTCAAGATCCTCTTGGCAATTTTTAAAAAGCATTGGGGAAAATGCCAGTATGTGTAATGAAAGATTAAAAAATGTGTGTTAGCGTAGAATCAATTACAACATCAGGCACCTTAAATAATTTCGCATCTGCAGCAATCTATCAGTTTCATGGGCCTTGTCAATTTCAAAAGGCTTTAACATCAGTTTGACATCAATGAATCTAGCGGGAATTCAAAGAAACATCAAAGTAGCAGTGATAGAAATGAGGGATTTGCATATCTCAGGCGTAATGTGAAATTTCATTGCCAGCTTCATGCAGTCAAAAAGTCATTAACCCTTTCAGCTGTGACAAGCATGGGGGTTCCATGCTGCTGCAGAGTTTCTTTAGTGACTTTGTCTGAAAGTCAGAGTCTTTATCTCATTCATTTCCCTTTACTCCTCTGTATTAATCTTACCTTATTGGACCTGATGTCAAATCAATCTGTTACCATTTTTCCTGCTGCACCTAGTCTACTAAATGGAAAAACTATTGAAGGCTAGAAGTAGTACACCATCAGCGGCACATACAATTATTAGTATGTCTGATTATTAATGTATCCTTGTGGGCTGTTTTGCAGAAACTTTCACGCTGTGTCTGCAGTGTACATTTGGTAAGATTTCTGCACATGCGCCAGATGCATCCAGAGGCCACAGCGAGGGTTTTCATAGTTTTATTTTAGCAGAAAGCATGAGAGGTGCCAAAAAAACATGTCAATTTCTCATTTTGTGGTCAATGTGGGAAGGCAGAAGTGCCCACTCTTCAAAGAAATAGTGCATAATGCACCATGGATATGTTGGAAAAATAGAATATAATTAGAGATGAGTAAAGTATTCATAAATTCGATACAGCTGCTTAACCAAATTCTACAAAAAAAATTGCAGAATTTCTTTGTAAGTAGTGGATGCAATTACAGGGAGCTGTGATTGCGCTGCCCCCCGTCTACTCCTTAGATGCCACGTTCATAGCTTATCGCGGCATCTAACAGTAATAACAGAGTGTAAAAAAATAAATTCAATCATACTTACCTCATCCATTTGCTTACTACTGGCCGGCTGCAGCCATCTTGATCGAGCGTGAAATCTTGAGTGGCCCGTGATGATGTCATCACAACGGCCAGTATGGTGAAATAAGTCACTGCACACAGGATTTTATGTGAGATATCCAATAAAGATGGTGGCCGACGGCCCCTTGTGAGCAAACGGATTAGGCAAGTATGTTTTTTTTTGTTTTTTACACTATTTCAGGTAAATTAAATTCGCTACCACAAAGCACGAGAAAATTCAGCTTCACAACAAATCAAATTTTCCCTAAAATTCGGATCGAAATTTGGTTAGCTCAACACTAGGGTTGAGCGAACTTCTATTTTAAGTTTGGCGTCTAAAGTTCGGGTTATCTTAGAATCCCGTTATGGATTCCGCTACCACAGACAATAACGGAATTTGGAATCCATAAAGGGATTCTTCAATGAACCCTAATGCCAAACTTAATAAACAAGTTTGTGCAACCGTCCTTCACTGCTCCTCTTCCTTCTTCTCCTCCACACAGAGCACAGGAGCTCCGCCCCTCATGTCACATGATCATTATACAAGGCCCTTTACCACCTATTATACAATCCAGTACTAAGCCACGCCCCCTGCACTGATCACATGACAGTGACATCACCCCAGGTCCTTAGTGTTGAACTTGTTTTTTAAGTCCAAGGTTTGGGTTCATCAAAAAATCCCCATATGGATTCCAAATTCCGTTATGGTCCGTGGTAGCGGAATCCATAACGGGATTCTAAGATAACCCGAACCCAAACTTTAGTCGCCGGACTTAAAATTTTGCTCAACCCTACTCAACACTAAATATAATGAAAATGACCTTTGTCTGCAAATTTGGGAGTCAGCAATAACAGACTTTTCCATATTGATTTAGAAAATTAATGGCAAAAAATTTGGCAAAAAAAAAATTAATGGCAAAACTGGGTTGTCCTGCTTCAACCACTATTTTCAATTTGGCCAGGACCGTGCTACACATAAAGAAAATTGATGTGGCTGAGGGTCTGGTCCAGCTCGTAGTTTGCTGCAGGGATGATGTGCTTCTCTACCATCCTTTCCACTGCAGCCAATCACTAGACTCTGTGGTCTTGAGCTGTACCCCTCTGATGCAAGTGATTGGCTGAAGTGGTCATGTGGGTAGATGGGCGTATCATAACTGCGGCAAAGCAAACATCAGCCGACAGAAGCTAACAAAGTGGCAGCACTGGAGCTGGAAGGGACCTTAACAAAAATATTTTGTAGTTATTTTTTTTTCCCTCCCACTTGCCAATTTTTGTTAAGATTCCAGAAAACCACTTTAAGTTATTCCAGATAGTCCAAATATGGCATGTGACCTATTATCTTTCGAAAAGTTACTTTGAGGTCAAAATGCAAAGCACACCAACTGTGACAATGACATGCATCAGTTTATGAATGTTTGTGACTGAGACGCTGGTGGGCTGCTTAATTAGTAGATGATGGCTTAATTGTGTTTCTTCTGTGTGAATTATGAATGACCTGCATCTGTTCTGGTGTATGGGGACAGGATACAAAGCTCTTTAGTTAGGTCATAGGGTGAAAATCTTCATCTGCTATTGGAAAATTTAGAGTACAGTGATGTTTACTTATATAAACAGTCTGTGAAAATATTAGGCTCTAATGTATTTTGTAATGTAGTAAAAAGGAAACATGCACAATGGCTTTTCTTATTTCAATTGTATGGTTAAAGTTAATCTGTCAGCTGGAATTCCACTGGTATAATGTCTTGTAGAGTTAGCTCAGCTGCATGTTATGATACTTTTCACTTAGCAATCCATTGCTTCATTCTGGAGAAAAAAGTACATTGAATGCATAGGGAAATGAGCAGTGCACCAAGGGTGGGCCCAAGTCACTCTGTGCACCTTTGCTACTCTTATTTCCTCTGCCAGTCCTTCCTGTTCTTTTTTGATAGACAGGGCCAGGTTCCTGCATAGTCACCTTGCCTGGCATTGCCACTCAATGGCAGAAGAAGGAGGAGCAACCCTTTTAATTAAATAATTTAACTCACAGTTCCAGAGAACTCTAAGGCCCCTTTCACACGAGCGAGTTTTCCGTGTGGATGCAATGCTTGACATGAACGTATAGCACCCGCATTGAATCCTGACCAATTAATTTCAATGGGTCTGTGTACATGAGCGTTTTTTTTTCACGCATCAGTTCTGCTTTGCGTGAAAAATGTTCTATATGGGGCAGACCTGGCCCCATAGAAGTGAATGGGGCTTCAGTGAAAAACGCATTGCATCCTGGTGCTAGGAGATGTTGTTTGTAAACCTTCAGTTTTTTATCACTCGCATTAAAAACGCATCAAAACGCATTGCACTCGAGCGGAAAAAACTGAAAAACTAAACGCATTTGCAGACAAAACTGAATAGTATCTGAATAGTGGGTTGCAGTCTCCGGACACCCCTGCTGATCAATTTTTGGAAGAGACTGCAGCACTTGATGAGTGCTGCTGCCTCTTCCTAGGCCAGTGATGTCACCATTCATCGATCACATGACCTATGTGCAATTTAGTCCCATTCAAGTTAATGGACCTGAGCTGCAATACCAAGCACAGCCACTATACAATGTGCGGCGCTGTGTTTGGTAAGTTGTGAGGGGGTCACAGTGTTCACCAGAGCGCTATGGTCGATTTAAACAGCTGATCCGTGGGGATGCTGGGAGTAGGACTCCCAAGAATCAGATATTGATGACCAATCTTGAGGATAGGCCATCAATATAAAAATCCCAGACAACCCAATTAACTTTAATGACCTTAGTTAAGTGTCAATCTAAAGTTTGTTACGTCTGAGGTTCACTGATGACAGTGCCTTGAAAAACATGACTTCTTCTGACTAATTTTACCATTTGGTTTTAAAGGATGCCCTGCAAAGCTTTAGGCAGCTTCAAGCTTTAGAGCTATAACTTCAAGCAATCATACAACAGGTTAGTTTCAAAGTAAGATGTAAAAAATATTACACATACAGTGAGTTGCTTTACTTACACATACTTGCTCCGAGTTTTAAAGTCCATTAAACGGGTTATGGCTGCATGACCCTGCATACACCAGGGAAGGGTTTTCCCATCTCGACTTAAAAATTGTTCCCTCATAATTAGTGGAGCATGCATCACTAAAGTTGGGGTGAGGAGAAGAAATTAAGCATCAAGAGTACTTTTTAATAAATGTTACAAAAATATTTCTATATCATGGTAATACTGGAAAATGCTTAAAGTGTCCAGTACTGAGGAAACGCCACCAATCATTGGAAAGTCACCAAGACTGTGTCTGTGTTCTGGGCCATATTTCATATTCCAACGAGTTCTTGATCCATTACTATCACACAGCAGAAAAATTTGTCTTGTTTTCAAGGCAGGGATGTGAGGGCTGTCATACTTTGCAGTGATGTGTTGTACAAAGGCAGCAGTCCATCCTGTAACCTCCTATCAGTTACTAGCACCAAACATGCCATCTGGTACTTTACGAGTGTTTAATGCCACACATTAAGATAGCAAGGCTCCTGACAACCTCATCTAGTCTAATGACAACCGTGATTCACACTGAGACAAGTCATTGTTGTCAAAGTGATAGAAAGAAAGACTTCATAGATTCACGTTGCTACAGAGGTATTAGGATAGTAGAGCCTTATGCTTTATATAGGCTTTCAATGACATCTTTGAAAATTGTTCATGTTCTCTGTATTGTTTTACAGTGGACTGTCCATTTTCCAGTTAGTTGAAAAGTTGAATTTTTGAAAAGAAGGCAATTTGCAGACTACTCATAAAATAGATGCCAGTACGTGGAAAAATATAAATGCTGGTTGCATCCATGTATAAATGGATTTTGCATGAAAACATCCTTTAATGATACCATCATAACTAGCTTAGGAGTAATTCTCATGCTGGTAGAGACCTTTGGTACATCAAAACCTTAAGATGTTCATAATATTGTAAGAGCATTTATACAAAATCTGGCCGTTGAAAAAAATAAAAGCAGAAGCATTTTTATTTTTTTGCTGTATAATATATGGTGATTTAATTTTTTTCCCAATGGCCAGATAACCCCTTTAATATTTTATTTACTTAAAGATTAGAGAAGAGTGAAGTTTTCAAAAATTTTATTCCGATTCTTTGCCAAATTTTTCAAAAAAATTCACTTTGTTCCGAATTAATCAGTTACCATGCGCGTTAAATCAGCTATATCCCGGCCTAGAGGAAGAGTGTATCTCTATGTACATCACTGTGCATTGCAGCAACATGCATAGCTAATCCTTTCTGGTAGTGAAATAGTTACTGTAAGGTGGCAGGCGGACACCCCAATAACAGTAGAATTAAAAAGCTTATTCACCCCGATTTGAAAATGAAGGTGTAATAGAATTGTGTATCTATTAAACAATGAGGGCACCCCAATAACAGTTGAATTATACAGCTTATTCACCCCGATTTGAGAAGCAAGGCGTAATAGAATTGCTTATCTATTAAACAAGGTGGACACTGTTCAATTAGATAGCTCTCTGTAGCGATTGAAACAAACTGAGCTGTCTCCTATGGATTCCTTCAGCTTCAGATAACACAGTCTGCACTGTCACTGCAGTTTCCGTATGCAGTTTGCATATGATTTCCCTACAATGTGTGAAAATTCTTCTTATAATCTCCCTACACTGTCCCTGTAGTCTCCCTATCCAACATTCTACAATTAAAGCTTTATTAAACACTGTCCCTAGCACTTGTCACATCTCTCCCTATGCTCAGTTCATTGTAAAATGGCAGAGACCAGGAGGGATTAGGATTTTCATAGGGCTGTGCCATCACAAGGGCTGGCTAGCTGCTGATTGGCTGGCTGCACTGAATTATTTTTGATCTCCTGTTCCCGAACTTCTTACTTTCACCTTGTAACACATGTCTCCCTTATTTTAGGAAAAAATGTATTCTTTTTTATTTATTTTTAACAGGCTAGAAAAAAAAAATTTATTTCCCAAAAAGGACATTAACACACATAAAATACAACACAGAAGAGGCAAAACCCCAAAATGTAAAAGACAAACTGAAAAAAAAACCGTGCTTCATCAACAAGAATGGAGTGACGACCAGTGTCGGGGTGACCATAATGGTAATGCTTATTGATCATAAAATGTATGTTTTTATGGCAGATAACTGGAGGACAGTCCAGCAAACAAGCCGACTCCAGCCTATTCCAGCTGATAAGTGGATTGTACAATGTCTGAAGAAATGCGAGTAAAGACATTGCAATAAATTGTCCCCCACATACTTCCCCCAATGTGACCTCGTCCTTTGATTTATGAATATAATTTCATAAAGTCTTGAATAGTGTTGAGCGAACCCAAACTGTAGAGTTCGGGTCCCTACCCAAACTTTGCGATTTTTGGTACCCGGACCCGAATCCGTACTTTGGCGAAAAAGTTTGGGTTCGAGTTCGGTGTTTGGGCATTTTAATAAAGCTTGTTGAATGGCTGCAAGGCGAAGGCAGAGGAGGAGGAAGTCGTCGCACATGCAACTGGGACACCGCCAGCACCTCAGAAGGCAGGGTTAGCATGGCCAAAATGTGGAAAAGCTTTGTCAGCACACCACAACAAGCAGCGCCTCCAGCTGATATGGAACGTCACTGACATGCTCTGTGGTGGATAACTGGTAAGTTCCTGAGATTTGATCACCAGCTTACCGAAAGTACAGACAAAGTTTCTTTGGAACAACGTCCATATGATAGCCGTGAGCGCCTTGGAGCCATTATACAGGAAGAGCGGGAGGCAAGCACATCCCAATAGATCATCCTCTGTGTACGCCCCGCAGAACCATCCTGTCCACACAATCTGCTCCTCTTTGCTTGCCTTGGTGAGTGGAGGCTTGGATAAAATCTGTATAAGCACTGCCAGTGGATTTCTGTCCTTTCCCTTGAGTCCAGGTAAACAGGAAAATGTGACTTTTAGGTTCAGCTCTGAGCCCACTTCGATGGCAAGATCCTTCTGCTTCTCGTCAGCTATGTGAGTCTGGTGTATGAGAAATTATACATAGGTACAGTTCTGTTCAAAATTATTCAACCCCCACTGAAATTGAGTGTTTTGGCCAGTTTGACATTCATTTTGATCATTTCAGTCATCTTTACAATTAAATCAAAGAGGCACTTGTAAGTCAGACAAATATAACATAACATTTATAATGAAATAATCACAAATGTCTTTTCTGTGCTCACATCATTATCAGTTTTATTCAACCCCCAAGTGACATTCAATCTTAGTACTTAGTACAACATCCTTTTCCAGTTATAACAGCTTTTAAACGTGAAGCATAGCTTGACTCAAGTGTCTTGCAGCGATCTACGGGTATCTTCGCCCATTCTTCATGGACAAAAGCCTCCAGTTCAGTCACATTCTTAGGCTTGCGCGCTGCAACTGCTTTCTTTAAGTCCCACCAGAGGTTCTCAATCGGATTTAAGTCTGGTGACTGCGATGGCCACTTCAAAATGTTCCAGACTTTAATCTTCAACCATGCTCTAGTGGACTTGGAGGTATGCTTGGGATCATTGTCCTGTTGAAAGGTCCAATGTCTCCCAAGCCTCAGGTTTGTGACGGACTGCATCACATTTTCATCCAATATCTCCTGGTACTGAAGAGAATTCATGGTACCTTGCACATGCTGAAGCTTCCCTGTACCTGTAGAAGCAAAACAGCTTCAAAGCATGATTGACCCCCCGCCATGCTTCACAGTAGGCAAGGTGTTCTTTTCTTCATAGGCCTTGTTCTTCCTCCTCCAAACATAGCGTTGATCCATGGGCCTAAACAGTTCTAATTTTTTTTCATCAGTCCACAGAACACTATCCCAAAACTTTTGTGGTTTGTCCACATGACTTTTGGCATACTGCAGTCGACTCTTCTTATTCTTTGCAGACAGCAAGGGGGTGCGCCTGGGAGTTCTGGCATGGAGGCCTTCATTACACAGTGTGCACCTTATTGTCTGAGCTGAAACTTCAGTACCCGCATCTGACAAATCTTTTTTCAGTTCCTCAGCAGTCACACGGGGACTTTTCTCCACTTTGCGTTTAAGGTAGCACACAGCAGTCGAAGTCAGCATCTTCTTTCTGCCACGACCAGGTAGCGTTTCAACAGTGCCCTTTGCCTTGAATTTGCAAATGATGCTTCCTATGGTGTCTCTTGGTATGTTTAACATCTTTGCAATCTTTTTATAGCCATTGCCCTTCCTGTGAAGAGAAATCACCTCTTCTCTTGTCTTCCTGGACCATTCTCTTGACCTCACCATGTTTGTAAACACACCAGTAAATGTCTAGAAGGAGCTGAGTATCACAGTCATTTTACATCTGCCTAATTGGTGCTTATTATACTTGATTGCTGCTCCTTGACATCCACAGGTGTTTTCAATACCTGATCGAAAACACTTGAATGAACCTCTGTTCTTAAGAGCAGTAGTCTTTAAGGGGTTGAATAATTGTGACAATGAAGAAATCACAAATAAAAACATTTAATACTGTATTACAAAAACAATTGATGTCATTTTAGTTGCATTTGGTTCTTTAAAAAGTCCTTGTAAGATTTCATTCTGAACACAATTACAAATGTACACTAAATTCCCAAAAACCGTATACAGCATTGGGGGTTGAATAATTTTGAACACAACTGTATCATGCTGTACAGAGTCCATTGTTTTTGAAAGAGCAAAGCAGCCTGTGCCCGATCAAGAGTTTCCTCCAAGGGGGTGCACTGCGGGATTTTACTTTTAGACAAGCTTTGCAATGCAGGCCGTCGACATGCAGAGGTCAAGCTTCCAGGACGATACTTTGAGCTGTGAAAATAACTGCTCGTTCATGTAGGTGACCTAATTCTGGGGGCTGATACCCCTTCGGTAGGTGCTTGCATATCCTTGCGATAAATGATGTTCCCGTTTACTGACTGTAAACAGAGATCTTGACAGACAAATGTATCAAACTATGCCACCATCTTTCTAGGCGCCACATCTCCAGTCCCCTGACCAGCCATATTTACAAGCATCTGTTCCAGGACATGAAGCAGTTGAATGACGTTGTTCATCTCGTAGTCCTGGCGACTGACAAATAACAAGGCCTCCTCAAAGGGCCTGAGCAAACGGCAGGTGTAATGCATGAGCTGCCACTGGCTGACATCAAAGTTACACAGGGGTGTACTCCTGTCTGCTTAGATCATCAAGAAATCGTTTATGGCCTTTCTCTGTTCGTATAGTTGGACCAACATATGGAGGGTGGAATTCTAACGGGTGGAAACGTTGCATCCGACCCGAAACGTTGGTACGTTTGGGTTCGTACCGAACTTTTGGGTTTTTGGAATATTTACGTAAAATTTAGGGTTCAAGCTCGGTGTTTGGCGATATAATGGCGCTTGTTGAAAGGCTGCAAGGCAGCCAATCAACAAGCGTTTAACTAGTGTGCCCTTAGAAGCCATCACAGTAATGTCTACTAATGGCTAGTGTTGAGTGCGAATATTCAAATAGCGACTTTTAATTGCGAATATCACAACTTTAAGAATTACCTGCTTCTTGCTTGTGGGCCAATGTGAGAAGGCTGAAATATCTAGTGAATTAGAATATTCTTCTTTATTTAATATAGTTTATGTTATGCGAAAAATCGGTAATTAAATATGCGCATTAATCGAATCACGTAAGGGCATTCAGCAACTTTAATATTGCGTTGGCTTGGTAGAATTGTGGAATATGTAGACTATAGTGCTATATTCTACAAATTCGACAATTTTACCAAGCCAACCCAATAGGAAAGTTGCTTACTGATTTTTTTGGCATAAAATAAACTAAATTCAATAATGAAGAATATTCTAAATCAGTAATGATTTCCCTATCCACATTTGTTTGCAGGGCACTTGTCATGCTCTTGCCCACATTTTGCTGCCTTTTGCAGGCCTCTAGCTCTTTCCATGACTCTTTTAGAGCCATTTTAGTGCCCCAAAGTTCGGGTCCCCATTGACATCAGGGGTTACGTGCAGGACTCCCCTGCCTAACAGAAACAGGATGGATCCTGTTTTGCAGCCCATATACTTCTATTACGACAGAATGAATAACGGAATGCTTCTAAAGGCAATCCGTTATGCATTCCGTCATAGAATTGCGTTATGGTCCGTGGAAACTAAATCTATAATGCCATTCCCCTTTTACCACCAAATGAAGTGTGAACAAATTTCAAAATATGAAATTCGCTAATCTCATTTTGTAATCCATTCAAAGTAATGGAAAGTAAATCAATAACGGAAAGCCAACGGACACTAACAGAAAGAATATTTTCCGTTATTTTAACGGACTGATGAAACAAATCAGTTTAAAAAATGGACACAATGCATCCGTTCGCTTTACATGATGTTGCGTTATTCATTGCTTTTAAGCGGATCCCTTTTTTTTTCTTTTTAGGTTGCCTCCCAATATTTTGCAGTACATATATATGGATATTTCCTAGTAGATTTTTAGTTGTTTTTTTTTTTATTGAAAGCTGAAAATGATCCTATTTTCATGGGATTATTTTATCCTAAGGATGAAATAAAATAAAAAAATTGAAAGACAAGCCCAGCTAAAAAGATATTGGGTTCATCCAATTACCTCAGCACGATGCACAAGAGGAGTATTCTCCACTTTATATCAAGATCTTTGACATCATCCTGAAAAATTTTAGGATTACTTTCGTATGAGTGTGTCATGCTTTAATGAGCTTGTGCAGAATCTCCACCAACGTCTATATAGAAGGAATGCCAAATTCAGATGCTATGTGTCACCCGAAGAACGCATAATGGTTACCCTGAGGTAAATTTAATTTTTTTATTTGCATTAGGTTTGCTATGCTTTGATATAATATACAAAAAATTGTATCAGATATGGTACTTTGTTGATATTCTAGAGCAAATGGAGAGAACTTAAAGAGGACCTTTCAGCAAAAAAATATTCATGGGATACTTATACCATCTTACAGGGCTACTGCCGCTGATGTCCGCACAAAGGTTTTTTTTTTTTCAACCCCCCCCCCCAGTTCGCCCCCAGCGCTCCCGGTATCTTCTGCGCCTCTTATGCCAATGAGGCAACTTGGTTATAGTAGGAGGTTTCATTTAGTTATGGTGGGCGGTGTCTCTTCTCTCTGGCAGCGAGCGCATCCAATCGCAGCGCTCCTCTCTTAGCCAGGGAGCCCTTGCTAAGAGAGGAGCTCTGCGATTGGATGCGCTCGCTGCCAGAGAGAAGAGACACTGCCCACCATAACTAAATGAAACCTCCTACTATAGATCTGAGAGAGTGCTGCGCCAATTTCTATATATATATATATATATATATACATATATATATATTGCAGGGAGGCACAAGGAACCATCACGGGAGATATGTGTCACCGAGGTTCCTGGCTTCGGTGAAGTAGGAACCAATAGTATACATGTCAGCAGCAGTAGCTGACTGACAATTTTATTAGTTATCATAGCTGAGAATGTTAATCCGGGACAACTCTTACTGGAAGTAGTCATAGTGTTGGGTGGGAGACTAACTCCCATGGTCCAGGCAGGGTTTAGACCGGCTTACATAAATCAGCCAGCTGAGTCAGGTGGGGGTGTGTGTTCACCTGGCTGACGGTGGATCTCTGCATGGTGGTGAGTTTTGGAGCCGAGTAAAAGCCAGAGGGTCTCTGCCGAGAGACAGAGGACCAAAGCAAGGGCCCCATCCTCTGCCCTACAATATATATATTTATATACAGTGGATATAAAAAGTCTACACACACCTGTCAAAATATCAGGTTTCTGTGCTGTAAAAAAATTAGTCAAAGATAAAACATTTCAGAACTTTTTCCACCTTTAATGTGACCTATAAACTGCACAACTCATTTGAAAAACTAACTGAAATCTTTTAGGTAGAGGGAAGAAAAAATATAAAAATAAAATATTGTGTTTTCACTGGGGGAAATATAACTGGGGATGTAGCTGTGTTCAGAATTAAGCAATCACATTCAAAATCATGTAAAATAGGAGTCAGCATACACGTGCCATCATTTACAGTGCCTATGAATAGCCCCAAATAAAGTTCAGCTGCTCTAATTGGTCTTTCCTGAAATTTTATTAGTCGCATCCCAGAGCAAAAGCGATGGTCAACAGAGTGCTTCCAAAGCATCAGAGAGATCTCATTGTTAAAAGGTATCAGTCAGGAGAAGGGTACAAAAGAATTTCCAAGGCATTAGATATACCATGGAACACAGTGAAGACAATCATCATCAAGTGGAGGAAATCTAGCACAATACCAAGAATAGAAAAGCCTCCAAAATTGATGAAAAGACGAGAAGAAAACTGGTCTGGGAGGCTACCAAGAGGCCTACAGCAACATTAAAGGAGCTGCAGGAATATCTGGCAAGTGCTGGCTGTGTGGTACATGTGACAGCAATATCCCATATTCTTCATATGTCTGGGCTATGGGGTAGAGTGGCAAGATGAAAGCCTTTTCTTATGAAGAAAAACATCCAACATTTTGCAAAAACACTTCTGAAGTCTCCCAAAAGCATGTGGGAAAAGGTGTTATGATCTGATAAAACCAAGGTTTAACTTTTTCGCTATAATTCCAATTGATATGTTTGGCTCAAAAACAAACACTGCACATCACAAAAAAAACACCATACCCACAGTGAAGCATGGTGGTGGCAGAATCATGCTTTGGGGCTGTTTTTCTTCAGCTGAAACTGGGGCCTTAGTTAAGATAGAGGGAATTATAAACAGTTCCAAATACCAGTCAATATTAGCACAAAACCTTCAGGCTTCTGCTAGAAAGCTAAACATGAAGAGGAACTTCATCTTTCAGCATGACAACTACCCAAAGCATACATCCAAATCAACAAAGGAATGGCTTCACCAGAAGAAGATTAAAGTTTTGGAATGGCCCAGCCAGAGCACAGACCTGAATCTGACTGAAAATCTGTGGGGTGATCTGAAGAAGGCTGTGCACAGGAGGTGCCCTCGCAATCTGGCAGATTTGGAGTGTATTTGCAAAGAAGAGTGGGCAAATATTGCGAAGTCAAAATGTGCCATGCTGATAGACTCATACCCAAAAAGACTGAGTGCTGAAATAAAATCAAAAAGTGCTTCAACAAAGTATTAGTTTATGGGAGCGCACACTTATGCAACCATATTATTTTATTTTTATATTTTTTCTTCCCTCTACCTAAAAGATTTCAGTTTGCTTTTCATTTGAGTTGTACAGTTTATAGGTCACATAAAAGGTGGAAAAAGTTTTGAAATTATTTATCTTTGTCTCATTTTTTTACAGCACAGAAACCTTACATTTTAACACTATGGGCCAGATTTACCATTACACTTACATCTTACTCCACTTTTACATCTGCCCAAAGTCACTTTTAGTTAGTCAGATTTATTAATGGTCCTTTAATACTGTGATAAATGTGGATTGACGGCAGCAGTTTATCCTTCAGTAAGCGGCTTTACAAAAGTCGCACGTCTTTACAAAAAAGTCGCATGCTCTATTAAAAAGTCGCATAAGATAAGCATGGTCCCCCCTGGAGTGAAATTGTGCATTTTTTTGCGACTTTTTTGCGACTTTTTAAATGGTTGCAATAGTAAATCAGTCTAGAGATTCATTTACATAAGACAACACGCCCACTTTCACAAAACTGGAGAGCTTAGTGCAGAGCTTGAAAAAGTCGGAAAAAAATGCCCAATTTTACCGATTGCGGATTTTTTTTTGCGACTTTTTCACTCCATTAAAGTGACTTTAGCTAATGATAAATCTGGCCCTATATATATTGTAGGAGAGTACCTGGGGTGGTAATAGACGGTAGGTACGTGCCACCGGGGGTCCTGGTCCCGGTGGAGTAAGAGCCGGAAAAGTGTGTTTTGCAGCGGTTATGCTGTTAACACAGCGGATCCGGGCCGGCTCTTACTGGGAGCAGGCAGATATGCGGGTGGGTGCCTGTCTCCCCACGGTCCAGGCCAGGTTTGCAGGGAGGGTTTAAAACCCGACCAGCAGCAAGGGTGTGGTGTGGAAGCTGTTGCTCTCTTGCTGTGAGAGTGAGAGGTGAAGGTGAGCTGGGCTGTGTACTGAGGCCTGAAAAGGACTGTGCGGGGAACCCCAGCTGAAGCCAGGAGGGATCCGTATTCCGTGGCTAGAAGCCGGACCCAGGGGCTTGCTTCCCCAAGGAGAAAGAGGTGACATTACTCCTGGCTTTGAATAGACTTTTCTTGTTGTGATGGAACCAGGCCTCAAGTAGCCTGCAGCTGGTTTGGGACTGAACTATTGTTTTGCCGTTGTGTGTGACCACCCTCCCTATGAACTGCACTGCCTTTTCACTTGTGTTCACCGTGTGAATAAAGAAAGCACCGTTTAACACCAAGACCTGTCTGTGTTGCCTCTATACTGCACTCGCTACCACTGCCTACCAGAGCGGATCCCCACAATTGGTGGCTTGCAGCGGGCATACTGCAGTGAGGCTGGCAAAGAATATTTATCCGGGTGGTGCACGGCTGCATGTCATACATTAAACCAGCAAGCTTGGTCATCCCTGACAAAATGGAGGAGCTGGTTAAGCAGTTGGTGCAGAGCAATGCACAACAGCAACAAACAAACAGTTTGCTGGTACAACAGTTGGCGCTTATGCAAGAGGCTCTGAGTGCATCCCAGCGAGAGACCCCACCGGCAGTGACTCCTTCGCCGCCAGCTCCCAAGGATAAAGTCCGGTCTGCATTAAGGAAAATGGCTCCGGAGGATGATGTAGAGGCCTTCCTGATGGTGTTCGAGAGGACTGCGGAACAGGAGAACTTACCGTCGGGACAGTGGGCAGAAGTGGTTGCGCCATTCCTAGTCGGAGACGCCCAAAAAGCATACTTCGACCTCAGCCGTGAGGATGCCCAGGATTATGTGAAGCTAAAGGCTGAGGTAATGGCACGCTTGGGTGTTACCATTTATGTGCGGGCGCAGAGAGTTCATCGGTGGGCCTTTTCCGAGTCCAGACCCGTCCGGTCTCAGGCATACGACCTGGTGCATCTGGTGAGGAAGTGGCTCCAGCCGGAATCTTTGTGTCCCTCCCAAATGGTCGAGCGAGTGGTCGTGGACCGTTTTGTGCGGACACTGCCAAGGGCCATACAGCGCTGGGTCGGTCAGGGAGACCCTGGCAACCTCAATCAGTTGGTAAGCCTAGTCGAGAGGTATGTGGCGACCCAGGATTTGGTGCGGGACTCCACGCAGGCACGGGAAACCCGTCAGGCTCCCCCTCAGGCTAGGGATCCGGAAAAAGGGTCCCAACCACAAAGGGGGGGGAGGCTAATCCTACTCCAGGGAAGAGAGACCGGGGAGGGACCACGGGGATTCAATGTTGGCACTGCCACGGACTGGGACATAGGGCCGCGAACTGTCCTCAAGCCCCTGAACCCATGGACTGCGGGTTCGTTCGCCGGTCCTCTTTCTTTGCCCGGCCTGTATGTACCGCGGACCCCCTACTGGCCGCCGATATGCCACCCCTGTGCCAAGTCTCGATCGATGGGCATCCGATTAAGGCTTTGCTGGACTCTGGGAGCCTTGTGACCCTTGTGCATGAGTCCTTAGTGTCTGAGACCCTACCAGAGAAGCAAACCCTTTCCATTGTCTGTGTCCATGGGGACCGCCGAGAGTACCCCACCGCCAGGGTTACCATGTCCGTGTTGGGCCGAGAGGTGCAGCACGTCGTCGGTGTGGGACGCCAGATCCCTTATGCCGCCATACTGGGAAGGGATTTTCCGTTGTTCTGGGCTCTATGGAAGAGTGATATGCCTTACCTTAGGGGCGGACAACGATCGGGCCCAGTGCCCGAAGATCCCGATGCGGGGTACCAGCCGTAGGGGTCACCACATCACCTGTAGAGTGTCATCCCGATAGGTTTCCCCTAGAGGTGTTGGCAGGCGAATCTGTGGAAACCCCGTCCATCCCGGACCTGGAGGTATCCCGTGACACGTTCGGGACCGCCCAGCTCCAGGATCCGACATTGTGCGGGCGAGGAAGGGGTTACAGTGGTAAATGGGGTGGCTCAGCACCCAGGCGCCGACTTGGTGTTTCCCCATTTGGCTTTTAACCAGGACCTGCTGTACAGGGTGAACAAGGTGCAGCAGGAGGTAGTGGAGCAGCTGGTGGTACCCCAGCCATACCGCCGTATGGTACTGGACTTAGCCCACTCCCATGTGCTGGGAGGACATTTGGGTGTAAAAAAACCAAGAGCGGATTCTGCAAAGGTTCTATTGGCCCGGGGTTTATGAGGAGGTCAAAAGGTTTTGTCAATCCTGTCCAGTGTGTCAGATGACAAGCCCCCAGCCCCACTATCGCAGTCCCCTAGTGCCCATGCCCATCATCGAGGTTCCCTTTGAAAGAATAGGGATGGATCTGGTAGGCCCCATAAACAAGTCGGCCAGAGGGCATCAGCATATCTTGGTGGTCCTAGACTACGCCACCAGATATCCTGAAGCGATCCCCCTACGTCATACCTCGGCTAAGCTCATAGCCAAAGAGCTCATGGGTATGTTTGCAAGAGTGGGGATTCCGAAAGAGATCCTGACCGACCAGGGGACCCCCTTCATGTCTAAGGTGACGAGGGAGCTCTGCAAGCTTTTAGGGGTTAAACGGTTGCACACGTCCGTGTACCATCCTCAAACCGACGGACTGGTGGAGCGGTTTAACAAAACCTTAAAAACTATGCTCAAAAGAACCGTAGCCAAAGACGGAAAGGATTGGGACCTGTTGCTGCCGTACGTATTGTTTGCAGTGCGAGAAGTGCCCCAGGCATCTACGGGGTTCTCGCCCTTCGAGCTATTATACGGTCAACGTCCAAGGGGTTGCTGGACATCGCTAAAGAGGCGTGGGAGCAACAGCCCACCCCACACAAGAGCCTCATAGAGCATATAGAAAAGATGCAGGACCGCATAGAGACAGTCCTACCAATCGTCCGGGAACACATGGAGGCCGCCCAACTGGCACAGAGCCGGGTATACAACCGGAGTGCCCAGGTCAGGACATTTAACCCGGGTGACCGGATACTGGTACTAGTCCCCACCATTGACAGTAAGTTTTTGGCACGGTGGCAAGGTCCCTACGAGGTGAAAGAGAAGGTAGGGCCAGTAAATTACAGGATATCCCAGCCAGGACGGCGGAAGCCAGAACAGGTATATCATGTAAATTTACTGAAGTCGTGGAGAGATAGGGAGAATCTCGTTGGGGACGGCCCAAGCACTGTCTTGACTGCGGGGAAGATCCCCGCCCCACCGGAGGGCCCGGAGGGCAACTCCACAGTAAAGATAGCTGGTGGACTGTCGCCCAAACAAGCTCAGGAAGCCAAAGAGTTCGTGAGTCGAAATAGGGACGTGTTCTCTGATCTTCCTGGTCGAACTTCAGTAGTCCGACATGACATCGTCACCGAGCCCCACGTCAGGGTACGGTTGAAGCCATATCGGGTACCGGAGGCCCGACGACAGGCCATTTCAGAAGAAGTAAAGTCCATGTTGAGGTTAGGAGTCATTGAGGAATCCAGAAGTGAGTGGGCCAGCCCCATAGTCCTCATCCCAAAACCTGACGGTACTCTACGCTTCTGCAATGACTTTAGAAAGCTCAACGAGGTGTCGAAATTTGATGCCCCGGGTAGACGAGCTCATATAACGGCTGGGGAAAGCTCGCTATTTCTCGGTCCTTGACCTTACAAAAGGGTACTGGCAGGTGCCTCTCACGGAGGCGGCAAAGGAGAAGACTGCCTTTGTCACCCCCGAGGGGTTGTTTCAGTACCGAGTTTTGCCCTTTGGCCTACATGGCGCTCCAGCCACCTTCCAGCGATTGATGGACGTCATCCTACGGCCCCATCGTCCATATGCTTCGGCATATCTGGACGACATCATTGTGTTTAGCCAGGACTGGGAGAGTCACCTGCCCAAGGTTCAGGCCGTAGTTGATTCACTTAGAAAAGCTGGACTGACGGCCAACCCAAAAAAGTGTTTGATCGGGTTTGAGGAAGTCCGGTACCTGGGATACGTGATTGGGCGGGGAGTTGTCAAACCCCAGGTAGACAAGGTTGAGGCGATCAAGAGCTGGCCCAGACCTCTTACCACGAAGCAAGTACGTTCGTTCCTAGGCATGATAGGGTATTACATGCGCTTTATCCCCAACTTTGCCACGGTAGCAGCCCCATTGACAGGACTCTTGAAGGGGAGGAAGACGGTAATGGTCCGCTGGGATGAGCAGGCGGAAGAGGCGTTCTCCCGTTTGAAGTCGGCTCTGTGTGGGTCACCGATTTTGGTGACACCCGACTTCACACGGGAATTTATTGTTCAGACGGACGCCTCTGGAGTAGGCCTAGGGGCAGTACTCTCTCAGGAAGTCAATGGGGAAGAACACCCCGTTGTCTTCCTGAGTCGCAAGCTCACTCCAGCGGAAACCAGGTATAGCGTGGTAGAGAGAGAATGCCTGGCCATCAAGTGGGCCCTCGAGTCCCTTAGATACTATCTGTTAGGGAGAAGGTTCCGTCTGGTGACTGATCATTCCCCTCTCCAGTGGATGAGCCAGGCCAAGGAGAGGAGTGCTCGGGTCACCAGATGGTTTTTGTCCCTCCAGAATTTTAAATTCAGTGTCGAGCACAGAGCAGGCCGCTTACAGGGGAATGCAGATGCCCTGTCCCGGGTACACTGCTGTACATGTGTCCAACCTCTCAGGATTGAACAGGGTGTGCAACCCTGCAGGGTTGAACAAAGGGGGGGGGATATGTAGGAGAGTACCTGGGGTGGTAATAGACGGCAGGTACGTGCCACCGGGGGTCCTGGTCCCGGTGGAGTAAGAGCCGGAAAAGTGTGTTTTGCAGCGGTTATGCTGTTAACACAGCGGATCCGGGCCGGCTCTTACTGGGAGCAGGCAGATATGCGGGTGGGTGCCTGTCTCCCCACGGTCCAGGCCAGGTTTGCAGGGAGGGTTTAAAACCCGACCAGCAGCAAGGGTGTGGTGTGGAAGATGTTGCTCTCTTGCTGTGAGAGTGAGAGGTGAAGGTGAGCTGGGCTGTGTACTGAGGCCTGAAAAGGACTGTGCGGGGAACCCCAGCTGAAGCCAGGAGGGATCCGTATTCCGTGGCTAGAAGCCGGACCCAGGGGCTTGCTTCCCCAAGGAGAAAGAGGTGACATTACTCCTGGCTTTGAATAGACTTTTCTTGTTGTAATGGAATCAGGCCTCAAGTAGCCTGTGTGTGACCACCCTCCCTATGAACTGCACTGCCTTTTCACTTGTGTTCACCGTGTGAATAAAGAAAGCACCGTTTAACACCAAGACCTGTCTGTGTTGCCTCTATACTGCACTCGCTACCACTGCCTACCAGAGCGGATCCCCACAATATATATATATATATATATATATATATATATATATATATATATATATATTTAATTATACATTTATTTTGTGTCATACATTTTTACAATTGCTAAAAAACATATAAACTTAATTTAGTATCTATTTCTGAAATGTATCTGCTGGGATTTAAATTCACAACCTTTTGCATTAGAGGTAAGAAACTTAACCACTGGGCTATACAACCCAATAATAAACTGTCCTGGAAAAAACTCATAGTAGTTTTTAAAGTAGTAAGTATTCCTATACAGAAGTAATACTTACTGATACAGAGACTACTATGAGGTTTTTCTGGCACATTTAATTATTGAGTTGTATAGCCCAGTGGTTAAGATGCTTGCTACTAATGCAGAAGGTAGTGAGTTCAAATCCCAGCCTAAACTTTTCTGAAATACAGACTAAATTAGGTTTGAATACACTGGGAGTCCCCAAGCATTGACTCCATATATGGACATAGCTATATATGGAGCCAGAGCAGGGACTCCTAAGCCCAAGACCCTCATTTCTTCAGAGCAGGGGGGTGCCTGGTTTAATGCTCGGGTGGTCTGTAGAGCACCCGAGCATCAAGAAGTGTTCTACTCGAGCAATGAAGCACTTTTGGTGCTCGATCAACACTAATCATTGCATTTATCTGTGTAAAAGTAGAAAGAAATTAGGGCCTAATTGCCGTTCTGTGGTGCAGTGATATATTCTGAAGCCCTGTTTGCTGTGTGTTAGTGGAAGGAAAAATATTTGATCTAAAATTTGATCATTTGATCTAACAGTATGTCAGACAGAGAAGTGCCAGGCCCTGCACAGGGGAATGGCAGAGGCCTAAATTTTTCTGGCATGGGCAGAGGTTGCAGCAGAGTAAGGGGGCGTGGCAGCAGAGGGACGCAGCAAGAGGTCTGAGCTCCTGGTGTCATCTTGCAGTCGTGTCTTGACCATCAACCTAGCAGTTCTTGAATGGTTGACTCAGTCATCCGCTATGTCCCAAGTGACATCAGACACCCCCAGCCAAGAGTCAGTGGGTTCCTCTGACACGATGCTTAGTTTGCATGGCCCGGGAGCAGGCCCAATCTCTTCACCTGTCCTCAACCTGCCTCTGTACTTTTCTGTTCCCTCAGCCAGAGAAGTATTATATGCTGGGGGCTTGGCTCCACTTTTCAGCGAGGACGACCTACTAGAGGACAGTCAGCAGCTACTGCCCAGCCAAGACCAAGAGGAGACATCCGCCTCTTTCTCCACTAGGCGGGCAAGTAGTGATGAGGAGAGTGGTGTGGGAGCTGGTGTTGCGAGCGGTAGGGCTCCTGACCAAAAGACGGTTGAGGAGGACATCAGTGACCTGCAGACAGTACATGATGATGATGATGATGTAGCTGATCGCACTTGGGAGCCGAGTGAAGAAGGGGCTTCATCATCGGCAGAAGAGGGTGGCAGTTTGCCTGTGAGCCTGTGGCGGAGCCAACAAGTTGCTAGTGTAGCCTGTAGTCAGCAGGGTGGCAGCAGTGGGAGGTCGGGAGTGAAACATGCCTGGGGTAGACCACCCACTTTGCAGGAGCCTACCTGCCTGGGAAGTAGCAATGCATGGGTTCACGGAGGCAGCGGCACTAGCAGTCAGTCGGTGTGTGGTGTTGGGAGTAAAATCACCTATTCGGCAGTGTGGTCGTTTTTTATTAAGCCGTCAGAGGAGGTGAACATGGCCATATTTAGAATAAGTGGGCAGAAGGGAAAGCGTGGCAGGGCACCACGGACCTGCAACAACATACGCAGCATCACCATAAAGTGGCCTTGGACAACCGTGGCTTCGATGTGGTGGTCCAGCCTACCACAGCAACCGCTGCTTCACCCAGTGGCACGCACCCGGTTTCAGGCAGTCAAGGCTTCACAACCTCATCTGATGGGAGTTGTCTGTCCTTCCCATGATCTGCTGGTCCTGATGCTCCTGCTCTTCCTCCTCCTAGTCCTCTTCAGTCATTCTGTTAGCAATCGATCACCAAAATGATTGCCAAAAGACAACAGTATGCGTGCACACATCCAAAAGCGCAGAAGCTGAATGTGCTCCTTTCCAAATTGCTGGTGCTGCAGTCTCTCCCTTTCCAAGTGGTGGACTCTGCACCTTTCAGAGAACTGATGGCTTGTGCCGAGCCAAGTTGGCACGTCCCAAGCCGTCATTTATTTGCCAAAAAAGCAGTACCAGCCCTGCACACACAAGTTGAACAGAAGGTGGCCAGTCCTTGAGCCTGTCAGTGTCTGCCAAAGTGCAAGGCAGCGAAGACGTGTGGAGCTGTAGCTATAGGAAGGGACAATACATGTCCTTTACAGCCCACTGGGTGAATGTGGTTCCTGCACAGCCACACCAGCAACTTGGCCAGGTGACCCCGCTTCCGCCTTCACGTTGCCACGCCATTAGTCCTGCGACAATGTCCTCCTCTGCCTCCATCCACCACCATGTCCTCAGCCTACACTGCAGGGACAATTCACAGGGACCCTCCAGCATACCACATGTGCAGGGCATGGCGGTGTCACGCCGTTCTGCACCTCGTTTCCCTGGGCGAACGGAGTCACACAGGGGAGAATCTGCTCTGTGTCCTTCATCGAATCCTGGCTTTCTCCACGACAACTCAAAATCGGAACCATGGTGACCGACGAGAAGAACATTGTGTCGGCGCTGCATCAAGGAGGTCTGAGCCATGCGGCGGGCATGGCACACGTGTTCAATCTGGTGGTCAAGCGGTTCCTGAAGTCTTCCACCCATCTGCAAAATATCTTAAAAATGGCCAGGAAACTTTGCATGCAATTCAGCCACTCGTACACCGCAAAGCACACCCTACTTGAGTTGCAGTGGCAGAACTGCAACCCCCAACATAGGCTGATATGCGACGTTTCCACCCATAGGAATTCCACCCCATATGTTGGACCGACTATACGAACAGAGAAATGATCCAAGCGGACAGGAGTACTCCCCTGTGAATCTTTGATGTCAGCCAGTGACACCTGCCATTTGCTCAGGCCCTTTGAGGAATGGATGCCACGTTATTTGTTAGTCGCCTGGAATATGGGATGAATAACGTCATTCCACTGCTTCTGGTCCTGGAACTGATACTGGTAAATGTGGCTGGTAAGGGGACTAAGGGGGCTGAACTGGAGGAGGAGGAGGACATTGGAGCCCAAGCATTGTGTAGCAAAATGGGTAGTTTTTCTACACAGTTGACAGGAGAGGAGGAGCAGGAGCAGTCAGAGGAGCTACAGGGTGATGAAGCCAGAGGAGCTACAGGGTGATGAGGAAGATGAGGCAGAGAACCAGACACACCGTGGCAGTATGCAGTGGAGATGGAGGAAGTGAGTCCCTCTGAGTCACTTGCATAAATGGCCCAATGAATGCTCACTTGCTTGCCTAGTGACAGCGGAATTGTCACCATTTGGCAGAGGGATGACTTTTGGCTCTCCAGCTTGTTGGACCCTCGCTACCGGTCCAAAATAGAGGCCTTTTTAATACCCTCTAAGAGGGATGACAAACTGATTTACTATAAAGACATCCTATGTAGTCAGTTGGCCGCTGCTTATCTGTGCCATCGTCCATCCTCTCGCAGGTCTGACCGGGGGGTCCTCTGCACTCACGTTCCACTGCCATGGCTGCTGGAGAGGGGTGTGGTGGGGTGGCAGGAGCAGTACCAGCTCTATCAGCAGCAGTTTGAATCTAGAGTCGCTGATGAGCAGCTTTCTTCACTCGCATAGTGAAGAAACTACTCACCAGCAGCTAGCCCTGTAGCAGGATCTGAACCAGCAGGTGGTGGAATACTTGCACAACACCCTGCCACCCAACATTGAAGATCCGCTGGACAACTGGGCAGCCAAACTTGATTTGTGGCTGCAACTGGCCGAATTTTCCCTGGAAAAGCTGTCCTGCCCGTCCAGTAGTGTGGCATCAGAGCAGGTGTTTAGTGTGACTGGGGCCATTGTTACCCCAAGAAGAACTCGCCTGTCCACCCAAAATGAGGAGAGACTGACCGTTGTCAAGATGAATCAGGCCTGGATCAGCCAGGATTTATATCCACCCACCAATGCCTAATGAGTAGAAAGCGCAGATGGGGTGAGCTCACTCAGCCGGGAGGCACGTGACCACGCCGAGGAACCAACGGCGTCCACAGGAATCCAATAGAAGAAGAAAGGTCCAGTTTCCCATCGATCATTAGAAAGCTTTATTCACATATTGCGGTACAAATAAAAGTAAAATAGCGGGCAGAAACGTCTACCGGTTTCGGATCCAAATATAGCGATCCTTCCTCATGACATAGATGCCTAATGCATCTGATTAGATCATCCATATCGCCATACCCAAACCTTGACAAAAGAGACCAGTTTCTTCCGGCTACCTGCCTCAGCTATTATTCTGATGCTGCCACCCGCCTGATGCACACATCTGATGCCAAGTGCTCCTTCTTACTCCCTCCATCATCGGGGGTACTGTTATTGCCACCCACCTCCTCACTCTGTCATCATGCCACCCTGTGGCCTCCTCATGATGCTGCTGCCACCTCCACACTCTGTTGTCGTTCCACTCTGGGGCCTCCTAATGATGCTGCTGCCACCTCCACACTCTTTCATTGTGCCACTCTGTGGCCTCCTTATGCTGCCAACACCTCCACACTCGGTCGTCGTTCCACTCTGTGGCCTCCTCCTGAAGCTGCTGCCACATCCACACTTTTTCATTGTGCCAACCTGTGGCATCCTCCTGATGCTGCTGCTGCCACCTCCACTCTCTGTTGTTGTGCCACTCTTTGGCCTTCTCATGATGCTGCTGCCACCTCCACACTCTGTCATCGTTCCACTCTGTGGCCTCCTCCTGATGCTGCTGCTGCCTCCACACGCCTTCATTGTGCCACCCTGTGGCCTCCTCCTGATGCTGCCGCCACCTCCATGCTCTGTTGTTGTGCCACTCTGGGGCCTCCTGCTGATGCTGCTGCAACCTCAACACTCTGTCGTCGTTCTACTCTGTGGCCTCCTCCTGATGCTGCTGCCACCTCTACACTCTGTCATTGTGCCACCATGTGGCCTCCTCCTGATGCTGCTGCCTCCACACTCTTTCTTTGTGCCACCCTGTAGCCTCCTCCTGATGCTGCTGCTGCCGCCACCTCCACGCTCTGTTGTTGTGCCACTCTGGGGCCTCCTGCTGATGCTGCTGCCACCTCAACACTCTGTCGTCTTTCCACTCTGTGGCCTCCTCCTGATGCTGCTGCCCCATCCACACACTGTCATTGTGCCACCCTGTGGCCTCCTCCTGACGCTGCTGCTGCCTCCACCTCCACACTCTGTTGTCATGCCACTGTGGGGCCTCCTGCTGATGCTGCTGCCACCTCCACACTCTGTGGTCGTTCCACTCTGTGGCCTCCTCCTGATGCTGCAGCCACCTCCACACTCTTTCATTGTGCCACCATGTGGCCTCCTTCTGATGCTGCTGCCACCTCGACACTCTGTCACTGGGCCTCCTGATGCTTCTGTCACCTCCACAATCTCTTGTCGTCATTCCACTCTGTGGCCTCCTCATGCTGCTTCAAACTCCTAACTCTGTTGTTGTGCCACTCTGTGGCCTTCTCATGCTGCTGCCACCTTCAGACTCTGTCATTGTGCCACTCTGTGGCCTCCTGATGCTGCTGCCACCTCCTCAATCTCTCGCCATCTTGTCAGTCTGTGGCCTCCTCATGCTGCTGCCACCTCTGCAATCTCTCGTCGTTATGCCACTTTGGGGCCTCCTCATGCTTCTGCCACCTCCACACTATGTCACCTTGCCACTCTGTGGTCTCCTGATGCTGCTGCCCCCTGCACGATCTCTTGTCATCATGCCACTCTGTGGCCTCCTCATGCTGATGCTACCTCCGTAATCTCTCGTCATCGTGCCACTCTGTAACCTCCTGATGCTGCTGCCACCTCCACAATCTCTCATCATCATGCCACTCTGTGGCCTCCTGATGCTGATGCCACCTTCACACTATGTCACCTTGCCACTCTATGGCCCCCTCATGCTGATGCTACCTCCAGACTCTGTCATTGTACCACTCTGTGGCCTCCTCATGCTACTGCCACCTCCACAATCTCTCATCATCATGCCACTCTGTGGCCTCCTGATGCTGCTGCCACCTCCACACTATGTTACCTTGCCACTCTGTGGTCTACTGATGCTGCCACCACCTTCACACTCTGCCATTGTGCCATGCTGCTTTCACCAGTATGTCATAGGGCCAGTCTGTGGACATCTCATGCTGTTTCCACCCTCCCCACTTCATGACTGGGCCCCTATTTAGACTTTTTGGCTTGACTGACATCATCTTTTATTTGACCCTGTTTCTGATCTGTCAGAAGGAAGGAAAAATGAGACGCACAACAAATCCTCTGTGTGTAGCAGCTATAAGGCTTGTATCGACCCATCAGAATTGGTTTGTGATTTGGTAGCAAAAAGCAGAAGTGGCTACACAACACATAAGACATGCAAATATTCCGTTCACATGTCATCTCTGTTTTGGATCCACTCCTCTTTTTGCATTAGCAATACTGATGGATTACTGACCAAATTCTGACCGAGTGAAGGCAGATGCTCGACAGACAGGATCTGTTTTTTGGGGGTTATTATTCTAACGGATCAGAGGAAGGGCAAAATAATCACTGACGTCAACACAAACTTACTGCTGACACCCTCTCGACTCTGTCGGGGGGGGGGGGCTCTACTTGTTTAATCGTTTAATAGAACAGGTTCTGTGGACATCTATGTAAAATTAGCTGACGATGGTGTAAAAGGAGTACACTTCTTCTTGGCACTAACATAGACCTGTAAGGCTTAGTTCATACTTGAAATATTTTGTCACTTTTGGCCCCGTTACTGCCCAAATAAGTGAAGTGTGCACTGATTCTAAGAGAGACGCCTGTCATTTGCATGTCGTATAGACTGACAGTATCATTTCACTACCAAAGCAGACTCCCTATGCGTGTTACTGCAAGGCACCATGTACTACGCCACTATAAAGACTCTCAGCAGCCAGGAAATAGCAGATTTTAAACTAAATTCGCCGCAAATATGTTCGGATTAAACCAAATTTTTCCCGAAAAATTTGGCGAACCGATGAATCAAATTTTTTAAAAATTCGCTCATCTCTAGAAATAGCGACAACATTTTATGAGAACTTAATTTCCCAACTGCCTTGAAGCCATTGATGGTAAACACGTTCAGATTTTAAACTGTGAATGCACAGTAGACATTTATGGCGGTAACTGTTGGGGCCCACGGCCGGATAAATGATTCAAAAGTCTTCAAAAGCTCTAATATGGAACGTAGAGTATACTCTGGTAACTTTTCACTAATCTGTGTCCTTTACCAGGAACCACTGACCCTAGTATGCCATTTGTGCTGGTTGGCGATGAGGCCTTCCAAATATCTTGTAATCTGCTGAAGCTACATGCAAGTAGTGGTCTAAATAATCGTAAAAGAATCTTTAATTACAGACTCACAAGGGCAAGGTGTATGGTCGAATGTGCATTTAGGATACTGACCAACCGATGGAGAATATTCACCGGACCTATTCAATTGAAAACAGACTTTATTGATGATGTTATTAAAGCCTGTGTGATTCTTCATAACTATTGGCTAACACATGAACTGTTGAGTTTTGAATATATGCCCTCAGTCTCAGACACTGCACAAGAAAATACCACTGGTCTATTTCAGTCCAACAAGAAATCTATATTCTCAGGTCACTTCTGCAGTTATTTCTGGTGAAAGCGTATAGAGGCGTATTTCAGTAAAAAAAGAAATCTATATTCTCAGGTCACTTCTGCAGTTATCTGATGAAAGTGTATAGGGGTGTATTTCAGTACTAAAAGAAAAATATATTCTCTGTTGAAGTTATATCTGTTTAAGCCTTTACTGGCGTATTGCAGTAGCAGAAGAAATATACATTCGCCATTCACTGGTGCACTTATATGTAGAAAAACCTTTATTAACGTATATATCAGTAGAAAAAGAAATATACACTCGCTATTCACTGCTGCTCTTATATCTTGAAAAAACTTTATTGACGTATATATCAGTAGAAAAAGAAATATACACTCGCTATTCACTGCTGCTCTTATATCTTGAAAAAACTTTATTGACGTATATCAGTAGAAAAAGAAATATACACTCGACATTCGCTGCTGCACTTATATCTTGAAAAACCTTTTATTGACGTATATCAGTAGAAAAATTAAAATATATTCAATGTTCACTGTTGCAGTGATATGTGGTAAAGCCTTTTGTGGTGTATTTCTGTAGAAAAATCTAAATATATTCAGAGTTCAGTGATGCAGTTATATTTGGGAAAGTCCTTTTTGTGGTATGGACTAAATTACGTTGAGGTGAAATTTTTTATTTACGTTTCACACACTGCGCGCTTACGTTACGACGTCCATAAGAGCAGCACACCAAAAAAAAGTTGAATACACTATGTACTAACTGTCACAGTGGGGAGTGGGCGAAACTCCCCGTCTTACAATGTAAGGAAATAATGGAGGAAACTAGGCCTGTAAGCCAGGATAGGGAAGATGAAAGTATCCTATACAACCCTCATCCTAGCCCTGATCTCCTGACCGTATGAGCCACCCTTGATGTTAGGGGGGCTCATACCCTTGAACCTGGGCCTTACTGATCCTATCGATCCCTAGCATAGGGGTTTGGAAAATAAGACAACCGGTCCCACAAGGACAAGAATGAACCGCAGTCTCGGCAAGCCAAGCAACCGAGGACAAAGGGAAAAAACAATAAAACGTACTGTCATGTACAAGAGTGGGTCCACCTGACCCCTTGTACATGCAACAACATGAGGTAACAAACCAGAGAGCTGAATGGATAACAGCTCAGGAAAACAAGGTAGTTACATGCCGCTGCCACAGGATGAAAGCAGCTCACTGACTTGTCTTTTGGTTCACCCTTCCGGGAAACCATAAAGGCTCACTTCCGCAGGCACAACATAAGACAGGAGAAAGTCTAGCAAACATACTGGACACAAAACACCACCAGACATGTAAAGCCAACCTAGACATACATACACCCTGAGCATAACCCACACCAAACATTAAAAGGTAGGAAGTGAAATAGACACCGGGATGACATTGAATGCAACTAGGATGGCCCTCACTGGACAGTTGGTATATCCAGGAACAGCAAACCACCAGCACACAAAAAGGCTGGAGGAAGACTGAACTTAAGGCTACCAGCAGAAGCTAAATAGCCGAAAGCGACCACACCCACACCTAGCGCACACACATTAACCCTGTGTTCACCAAAAAGGGAAGGGAAACAACTAACTAAAAGGGAAATCGCAAACACAAGCAGAAACAACACATTACCGCAGGGAACTGCATGAGTGGTGACCGTGTCACGGCACACACAACATAGGCCATGACATTGGCCCTGCATGCAACAATAACACCACTTTGCTGCAGGCAATTGCATGTGTGGCAATAATGTCACGGAGCCTACCACAGGCCGTGACACTAACCCTGCTCAAAAATGCGAACTAATTCAGACCGGCCCACATCTATCTGCGCTGGACACTACGGGGACTTTTCTGCAGCACAGAAACCGCACGAGGACCGCGCCTCGCTCTTCCAGCGTGGACCTTCATCCTCCGCTATGTCCCGTTCACTTCAGATCACTCTGCCTCAGGCGTCATTTTTTTTCTTTTAAACTGACAGCTTGTAACCCTCTGTTGAAAAGCCTTTAGTGGCATATATCAGTAGAAAAAGAAAAAGATATTAGGCATTCAGAGCTGCAGTTATATGTGGTAAAATCTTTTGTGACTTATTTCGGTGGAAAAAAATTGTATTCAGTGTTAAGCACTGCACTTATATGTGGTAAAATCTTTTTAGAATTATTTCAGTGGAGAGAAAACTTGTATTCAGCATTAAGCGCTGCACTTGTATATGTGGTAAAATCTTTTTTTTATTATTTTGGTGGAAATACAAATTTTCCACCTCCTCCATTAACTTCCTAACTCCTATCATCGGACACACGAACTTTACACCCCCCCCCCCCCAGCAATATATATAAGTGCTACCACCAGCTCCAGACTCGGTCATTGTGCCGCTCTGTGATCTGCTCATGATGCTCCAGATTGTTCAGCTCTGTGGTCTCCTCATGCTGCTGCCACCTCCAGACTCTGTCATTGTGCAAGTGTGTGGCCTACTCATGCTGCCGCCACCTCCAGACTATGTCATTGTGCCACTCTGTGGTCTCCTCATACTGCCGCCACCTCCAGGCTCTGTCATTGTGCCACTCGGTGGCCTCCTCATACTGCTGCCAACTCCAGACCCTGTCATTTGGCCACTCTGTGGTCTCCTCATGCTGCTTCCACCTCAACACTATGTCATAGGGCCACTCTGTGGACTTCTCATGCTGTTCCCAACCTCCCCACTTCATGACTGGTCCACTATTTTGGCTTTTGGCTTGGCTGACATCATCATTTATTTGACACTTCTTCTGATCTGTCATAAGGAAGGAAAAACGAGACGCACAGCGGATCCTGTCTGTGTAGCAGCTTTGAGGCCTGTATGGTCCAATCAGAATTGGCTTATAATTTGATAGCCAAAAGCAGGAATGGGTAGAAAACACAGAAGACATGCAAATATTCCATTCGCGTGTAAATTCTGTTTTAGATCCTCTCCATTTTTTTTGCCTTTTTTGCCTTGATTATTGAGCAAATGCTAACTGAGTGAAGGCGTATGCTCCACAGACAGTATCCATTTTTTCTGTGTAATTCTTCTGACTGATCAGAGAATTAATCAGTGACGTCAACACAAACTTACTGCTGACACCCTCTCCACTCTGTCGGGGGCTCTACTTGTTTGAGTGTTTAATAGAAAAGGTTCTGTAGACATCTATGTGGAATCAGCTGACGAGGGTGTAAAAGGAGTGCGCTTCTTCTTAAAGCTAACATCTACCTGTAAGGCTGAGTTGATACTTGAGTTATTTGGTCAGTTTTGCCCCCGTGACTGCCCAAATAAGTGAAGTATGCAGTGATTCTAAGAGTGACCCCTGTCATCTGCATGTCATACGGACTGACAGTATCATTTCACTACCAAAGCAGACTCCCTATGTGTGTTACTGCAAGAAACAGTGTTCTTCACCACTATAAAGGCCAGGAAATAGCAATTTTTTAACGTAATTCACCGCAAATATATTCGGATCAAATTTTTCCCGAAACATTTGCCGAACCGGCAAATCAAATTTTTTAAAAATTCACTCATCTCTAGTAATGACAATACCAGTGATGTATCAAACTGGTTTAAAGTAGAAATGGCTTGGTTGCTCATAGCGACCAATCAGATTCCACCTTTCATTTTCAACGGCTCCTTAAAAAAATTAATGGTGAAATCTTCTTAGTTGCTATGGGCAACAAAAAAAGTTCTACTTTACACCAGTTTGATAAATCTCCCACAGTGTACGTATGTACGTACAATTGGTGATTTATTACATGCTTTATGGTTGTAATTAAAACTGTGCTGCATATGTATATGTGAATATCACTTCAGCTATATTCCTCATTATGGTTGTTTGAGAGGAGTGTATCCTGCCAGGAAATCCTGCACCATGTTTGAGTGTTATGCTGTTTTAGGGCTATTGCACAAAGGCAAGTCATTTTTTGGAGTCCCACTTCTTTTCAATAAGACTACATGCACACGACAGTTGTTTTTCTCGGCTTCCGTTTTATTTATTTTTTTGCAGATAGGACAGGAACCCATTCATTTCAATGGGTCAGCAAAGAAATGCTGACAGTTCATCTATTTGTGTTCCGCGTCCGTTGTTCGTGTTTCCCTTCAGCAAAAAAAGTAGTACATGTCGTACTTTTTTCTCATTTGCAGACGAGGATAGGCATTTATTACAAGGGATCTGTGAAAACAAAGAAATCCTCCCAAAAAAGTGATGGACCATCAGTTTGTTTTGCAGATCACAATTTGCAGACAGCAAAAAACAACTGTCGTGTGCATGTAGCCTAAATGAGCGGGATCCTCCATTCTGGTCAGTAGGAGCGCAAGGCATTATCAGAACTGATAATCCTATGTGCCTCTGCATTATTTCCACAGAATAGGGCTACATGCACATGACAGTTGCTTTTTGCTGTCCGTAAATCGGGACGTGCAAAAAAAACCTGATGGTCCATCAGTCCGCAAATGAGAAAAAAGTAGGACATGCACTACTTTTTTTGATGAAGGTAAACACAGACAACGGACGCGGAACACAAACGGATGAACTGAACTGTCAGCATTTTTTTTGCTGACCTACTGAAATGAATGGGTTCTTGTCCTATCCGCAAAAAAAACTGAAACGGAAGCCGAGAAAAACAACTGTCGTGTGCATGTAGCCTAACTGTGACAGCTTATGTCAGTATGATTTTGTCGAAGTAAGGTCGTGCAGAGGCACAGAGAATTATCCATCGTGATAATGCTATGCACTCCGGCAAAACAAGTGGTGTCCAGAACAGAGGATCACGCTCACCAATGTAGTGTGCTTCACAAAATGGACTTAATGCCATAATTTTATGATGGTGTGTGTGTGTGTGTCTGCATCTGCATCTGCATCACCTGACTCCGACAGATTATACTGAAACCATTATGTCTGTACAGTCTGTAGGTGTCAGGTCTAGGTGACATATACAGTATATCACTGTTAAAAAATGTGTTACATTTATTTCTCAAATGTGAGAAGACATATACTGTTTTGTCTGTAAATGCTGGAAAAAAAAACACAACTTCAAGGATTTTTAAATTAAAAGGTTTTTTTTTGTTATTGTTGTGGTATATTAAAGTTGAATATAAATAAAACTATAATAAAACTTTGTTTTAAAGAATTATTTAAAAAAAAAAAATAGAACATGCCCCAAATGGCAAACATTGATGAAACTGCCCAACGTGGGCTGTTTAGGATTTCTCCTGAAATATTGGTGTACAAAAAGTTAGTAGAAATAATGTGTATAAGAGGTCGCTAGTGTACGTTTTGATCAAAAGGTAATAAGCCACTCGTCACGCCAAGGCCCACTCTGTGAGTGGTCCTAACGCTAAATCCTACCTGTTATGGCAGCCTCCTTTTCAGTCATGCACACCTGACTAGTTTGTCTGCCTTAGAGGCTGGTTTTAATCAGAGTGAGTATAAAACTGAACTTGCATTCATAGTGCCTGCTAGTAGCCATCTGGCTCCAGGAAGAGTACACAATGGGTTTGTACCTGCATCCCTGAATCTAATGGAGGCTGTTATAGCACCAGAAAGGGTTAATAAGAACGGTGGATCCTAGCATGCATACTGGGCCTGCACCCCCTGGATTTTATGTGGCTGTCATGGCCCATAACAGGTAGGATTTAGCATTAGGACCACTCATAGAAGGGGCCTTGGCATGGTGAGTGGCTTATTACCTTTTGCAAAACATACACTAACAACCTCTTCTAGCTTCTAGCATAGAGGCAGGGCAGAGTGCTGGTTGCAGAGTGCTGTTGCATTTTTGTGTTTATATATATATATATATATATATATATATATATATATATAGTGTGAAAGAGAAAGGACCGAGAGACAAAGAAAAATATGTTTTCTATTTACCACAATCTCCAATGATGGTGTACTACTGTCACTGCTGTTGTTTGACATACTGTATCTGGAAAACAATAGGAATACATGATTTAGTATTTAAAAATACACATATATTGGCATCAATTATTCCACATTTGTCATGTTGGAAAAGAAGGAATACCGACTAGTTCCCATACTTAGCTTTCTATATTTGAAGCATGTGAAAACAGCAATAATTTGCTTTAAAACTGTTGCCACATTGGACCAAAACTGCGCAAGATACAAATTGATTCGAGGACTCCTAAAAATGATTGTAGTGGCTGTGTGCCTCTATAGCAGACTGCAAACTATGGTTGCGTAGATTCATCAAACAAGCAAACTTCTGGCTGCAGACCCATTTACTTGAATTGGTCTGCTATACCACAATAGAACCATTTTTGGAGTGGAGGCACAGACCACAAAGTGCACAGAAGCCTGCGCAACATTGAAAGCACAGGGTGAGTGCTTATGTATTGTGCACCCATCGTGTGCAGCCCACAATATGGCCACAGAGCCATAACCTTATTCTGCGTAGACTAGTTTTTCAAGCATTAAGACCAGGGATAAAAAAAACAGCAGACACATGGTGGTTATGTCCTTGGTATTCACTGCAGTGATGTGGATGTGAAGACATGTGGATGGCATTCCTAAACGCAAATATTTCCTGCTCTCCTGCACCACATTGTAATACATTTTGTCTAGGAACATGTTATAGCACTTTTTCAAACTTTCCATAAACTTTTAATTACTTTTTTGGGGTATGCAAACTTGCAGCAGTGTGCTACCATAGAGAAATGCTTTAAAGATGCCTGCTGGGAGGGTCAGGTGACGGTCACATGATCTTTTTTCACAGAAGACAATTTCATTTGAGCATGCTCAAATCCGATCAGTCACAAATCCGTTATTTTAGACAGGAGCAAAAGTCCTGCATGTAAGATTTTTTTTTCCGTCTAAAATAACGTAAATGGAGGGAACTGAACTGGTTATTTACGTTATATTCTTCCTCTGAACGGATGAATAGAACGGAAATCCAGACGCTGATGTGAATGAGCCCTTATTCTGATGTCCAACATCTGATCTATTATTTATAGAGGATGATGTTGGGTGTTGGTTGAAGGTTGTCTGTTCAGCTAGAGTGAACTCAGCAATATTTACGTACTGAGCAATAGTTTTACAGAAATCGGCACATCAATTCATTATCAAATTTAGAAAAGAATCATTATACAAATTAGTAAATTCGCAGAGAGACTAATTAGGTTTCACAAAGATTCTCTTCTGAACCCACTTTACCAATGGAAAACACTGAAAAAGGAAATGTTTTCTGCACATGGTTAGAAAAACAACGCATGTACAGGACGAGACATTAGTGCCACCCCACAGTAGAAAATAGTACATTTCAAAGCTAACCACAGACCTATGGGAGTAGAGGCAATTATCCAGGACAAATTGTGACCTGAACATACTAGAACATTTTATAATTGCCCGAAGGGCTTCTGAAGTTCTCCCACTGAAATCTCCTTGTAAATAATTTAACTTAACTGATTTACTTTGGTGGAGAATTTAACAGGAACAATTTTTAAAAGGCTGGGTCTGTCAAAAGTTCTTTAAATTAATCGGTTCTTTAACTTCTCTACAAATCAAATTAGATCACATTTCAACTTCAATTCTCGACTGTTCCGGCTTCAATTAATGATGTTTCGGGAAGCAGAATTGCTGTAATGTACAAGTATAAACTACTGTACCCGTGCAAGGTAATGCTCCATGATTTTACCCACTGGCATACAGAAAATCTTTATGCAATTAGCAGTGCTGAATCCACTTTGGATAATCGTCACTTGTTTCACAGTTGAGATGAGATTAGGCAAATAACAATAAGTAATCTGAGCATACCTTTACCTTAACCCCTTAGCCAACAACCTTAAAGTCAATGGATTGCAATTACTTCTATTGATGAAATGGACTTGTTTTCAGTAGAGTGAAAAATTTCACTTAAATGACGGAGTTGGAACAGCAAAATATTCCAATGTTTTACACATGACTAACCTAAAGAGTCATCTTTTCTGCTGAAGTTTGTGCTCTGTTTTTCATGTTAAGGCTATAAAACGAAGCGTACAAGCAAAATGAATCCACAGCTAAATCACAGGATTTTTCTTTTCTTCAACTACTACTACTATTCCTTATAGATCTACATCACGTGGTAGATACACTACTTGTGATTACTGATCTCAGGATCTCAGTGGTATTGAAGGATTTTCCTGAGAGATATAAAAAAAAGAGGAACAAGAGGATTAAAATGTTTATAAAAAGCATTACTTACCTCTACCAATGCCCCGCTGCTTGTTATGGAAGCAGTCCATGCCCACCATCTCTTCCTTTCTGCTGGTGGGAATCACCATTGCCTTCCTCATTGGTTCTATAGCTGCAGGGCACCAGAAGTTCAGTCCTGTCATTTTCTTCCTCTTTCTCCCCAGCGGTCCCCCGCGTAGCGATGCTCCTTTCTGGCGGAAATGCTTCTCTCTGCCCATAGAGTGCACATGCATGCTCCTTCCGATTCTGAAAAAGTCAGCAAGCGCACCCTAATCTTTCCCTGCCAATGACTAGTTAAACTGGGGTAATTAGGCACATCACCCTTTGTTCTAGTTAGCTATTCTCCTGCTAAGGTTTCCATGTTCGTTTGTTTCTTACCTCTGCATGTTCTCCGTTCTGAGCCTGAATTGCAAACCCTGATGTCAGCCTGTTTATTGGATTTCACAGTCTGTGTCTGCCTTGACATTGGCCTATCCTTGACTACAGTTGTTGCCTGATCACTCAGTGCTCTGCACTAATGTCTCCTAGTTTTACACTCATATATGAACATGGCATCTGAGGGGTACAATAACGGGGGCGGCGTTATTATTGCACTTTTTTTTGTGAAATACGACAAATCAGCCAAATCGAACTTTTAAGAAATTTGCTCATCTCTAGTTAGTTATTGCATACTTAAAAAGATTTTAGATTTTAAAAAGTGATATGTTCAACCCTATGTATATAGGACGCTCACCTTAAGTCCTGTTTAGGCCTCTTGCACACTTGAAATGAATGGGTCCGCATCCGTGATGCGGATTGGCCACGGGATGGTGCCCGTGTATTGCGGATCCGCAAATGCGATCCGCAATACGGGCACGGAGCGCACACATTCGTGTGCAAGAGGCCTTAGGAGCAGACATGGTGTGATTGTTCAGGCTAGCGGCTCCACCTTTATGACTTTGGTACTTTACATATAACAAGCTCAATCTTTAAATTTAGTGTTTTACATAATGCAGCGACAATTATTGGAGCTCTTTCATCAACATTAATTCAAAAACAACATTAGCCCTAAAAAAAAAATAGACATCAAACCCTAACAGATCGCAGCACTTACCTCCACAAAGTAGAGGAGAAGAGCTTACATGCAGTAATGAGACAAGCCTACACTGGAAGTGATCATGATTTTACAACTTCAAAGCCATGTGGATTGGGACATACAGTCTAAATATTCAAGACTTGCTTAAATGTACAGGTCATCTATATATACTTGTTACATATGTCGCAATACCCAGACAATATCAGGAAACAAGCAATGAAATTGAAGGTAAGTAGTAGAGATGACTGAATCAATTCCATAGAATCAGAATTTGACCCAAATTTTTTTTTAAATTCTGATTCTATAGAAACAGAAGTTTAGGTGATTTTGTTCAGGAGAATTTTGGGAGAGGGGTGTGAGAAAAAGAGGCTAGAATGTAATTTACAGCTTGCCAGACCAATCCAAGCACATTTGATTTGCGTCAGATCAATTGGGACCCAAATCAGGTGGTTGATTTCATCAAATCGAACACCGATTTGTAGTAAATCTCTCATCTCCAGTACATTCATCAGAATCTCAGGGCCCTACAGCAGTTACCATTGTAAGTCCATATCCTGTAAGCCACTGGAGACAATACCCTAATACCCTAAGCATTATTTATAACTATGACAATTAACTATTTCGCATGAGCCTTAGCTTATTTTACTCGTAGTCTCCGACAAAGGTTCACACACCCTGCTGTTATAACAGCCACCAGCTAATAAAATATTCCAGATTACATTGATAAATTGGGAGGCATGTCAGCGAATGAATAAATATTGCATTGTAAAATACATTGGAAAGTTGCATTAAATATAGATATGCAGTGTTGCATATAAATAATAGAAAATACCATTTTCATGAGTGCTGAGGAAGATTTCTATAAAAGGAAGCACTCCTCAGATTAAGTCCTGATTGAAAGATGTAACCTTTAAAATGTAATCCCTTAAAATTATTAAGAGTGGCGAGGAATGGCGATGATTTTCGGACCCTTTATGTAGATGCTGTGCTGCAAAATAAATAATAACAAGGATAATAATGAAATAGCGGTTAGGAGGTTGTTCTGAAATCCATCAGAGGTTAAAGTTATCTTAAATAAATTTTGCCTTGGCTATTACGGCTTATAATGCTGGTTTAAAGAGCATTTGCTTGATCCTCGCTTAACAAGCACGACAAATAGAAAACACTCTATCTGATAAAGAACACAGACAAATGCTTAGTCTGTCCTCCGATTGTGTTTAGGACTCCGTGGGGAATTTTCAACATTAGTAGAATAAAAGCCATGGTGTGTTAAATGACCACTTAAAGGGGCTTTCCAACTTAAAGGGAACCTACCATATATTTGTTTAATTTTGTTTTTTCCAAAGTCGTTGATAATATTGACTTACAGCAGAGCTACCTTACATCTGGTAGCATCAGAGGCAGAGCTCACTAAGAGCTAATTTACATACATTCTTCCCCAAAAACTATGTTGAAAGGATTCTCCAGGATTTAAAAAAAATAAAAATTGGCAAACAGCAGGCAGTGGTATAAAGGAAAGAAAAAAAACCTTACTCACTTTTTAGTACCCGGTGCTCAGAGCAGGAATTAACAATAGCATTTAAAAGTTAAGGTTTATTTCTTCATTTTATACTGACCCCTAATGTGCCAATTTTTTTTTTATAGAATCTTTAGTAACCCCTTTAACCTCTTGCCGACCGCCTCACGCAGGATTGCGTCCTGCGGGCGGTCGGTCTGTTCCTCTTTGACGCGCCCGCGCTTTCACAGGATCACGTCGGGGAGAAGGTAAGCTACAGCCTGCCAGCGCTGATCGTGCGCTGGCAGGCTGTAGAAGTTAAAAAAAATGGCATATCAGACGCTGTTTTGTTAACAGCGTCTGATATGCTTGCTGATCGTTCCTTTGGTGGTCCCTTTTGCTTGGGACCACCAAAGAAACTTTTGTAAGTGCACCAAAACACCACACAGACCACCCATCCACCCCACCCCCCACCCCCGTCACTGATTAACCCCTGATTAACCCCGATCACCCCATGTCACCCCCTGACACTAATTACCCCCTGTAAGACTCATTCAGACGTCCGTATGTGTTTTGCGGATCCATGGATCCACGGATCCGCAAAACACGGACACCAGCAATGTGCTTTCCGCATTTTGCGGATCCGCACATTGCCAGAACTATATAGAAAATGCCTTTTCTTGTCCGCAATTGCGGACAAGAATAGGACATGCTCTATCTTTTGCGGAGCTGCGGCCGGATGCTTGGGGGCCGAAACCCGAAGTTTGCGGCCGCAGCTCCGCAAATGCTGATGCGGCGAGCGCATAGTGTGCTCTCCGCATCACCGCCAGCCCCATTCACACTGAATGGGTCCGCATCTATTCCGCAGAATTTTTGCGGACGTGTGAATGGGGCCTTACTACTTTTTTTTTTGCACATTTTTTGGCAGAGATTTATCCATCCTCATTGATCGATGCGAATGAGGAAATCTGTGCCGTTTTGGTTTTTTTTGCATATTTTGAGCAGAGATTTTTTCATCCACATTGATTGATGCGAATGAAAAATCTGTGCCGTTCATTTTTTCTTTTCAGCCCAGAGGCTGAACGGGAAAAAAAATCTCATTACCCGTATGCTCAATATAAGGAGAATCGCAGAAACTCCTAATGCTGGCCATACATGTAATGATTGCGGAGACCCTCAAATGCCAGGGCAGTACAAAAACCCCACATGTGACCCCATTTTAGAAAGAAGACTCCCAAGGTATTCCGTGAGGGGTATGGGGAGTTCATGTAAAATATTATTTTTGTCACAAGTTAGTGGAATATGAGACTGTAAAAAAAAAAAAAATCAATTTCCGCTAACTTGTGCCAAATTTTATTTTTTTTCTGTGAACTCGCCATACCCCTCACGAATTACCTTAGGGTGTCTTCTTTCCACAATGGGGTCACATGTGGGGTATTTATACTGCCCTGGCATTTTAGGGGTCCTAAAGTGTGAGAATCCAAATGCGTAAAAATGGCCTGTGAAATCCTAAAGGTACTCATTGGTTTTAGGGCCCCTTTGCGCATCTTGGCTGCAAAAAGTGTCACTCATGTGGTATCGCCGTACTCAGGAGAAGTAGGGCAATGTGTTTTGGGGTGTATTTTTACATATACCCATACTGTGTGTGAGAAATATCACTGTAAACGACAACTTTTTAAAATTTTTATTCAAAGTTGTCAATTTACAGAGATATTTCTCTCACCCAGCATGGGTATATGTAAAAATACACCCCAAAACACATTGCCCCACTTCTCCTGAGTACGGCGATACCACATGAGTGACACTTTTTGCAGCCCGGTGCGCAAAGGGGCCCAAATTCCAACGAGTACCTTTAGGTTTTATATGGCTGCTCACAATTTAGCCTCACCCAAAATGCCAGAACAGTACAAACACCCACAAATGACCCCATTTTGGAAGAAGACACCCCAAGGTATTCGCTGAGGGGCATAGTGAGTCCATGAAAATTTTTACTTTTTGTCAAAAGTTAGCAGAAAGGTAGACTTTATGAGAAAAACAATAAAAATCAATTTCCGCTAACTTGTGCCAAAAAAAATCTTCTATGAACTCGCCATGCCCCTCACAGAATACCTTGGGGTGTCTTCTTTCCAAAATGGGGTCACATGTGGGTATTTATACTGCCCTGGCATTTTAGGGGCCCTAAAGCGTGAGAAGAAAAATGCGTAAAAATGCCCTCCTTAAAGGTACTCATTGGTTTTAGGGCCCCTTTGCGCATCTTGGCTGCCAAAAGTGTCACTCATGTGGTATCGCCGTACTCAGGAGAAGTAGGGCAATGTGTTTTGGGGTGTATTTTTACATATACCCATACTTTGTGTGAGAAAATCTCTGTAAATTGACAACTTTGAATAAAAATGTAAAAGTTGTCGTTTACAGCAATATTTCTCAAACGCAGCATGGGTATATGTAAAATACACCCCAAAACACATTGCCCTACTTCTCCTGAGTTCGGCGATACCACATGAGTGACACTTTTTGCAGCCAAGATGCGCAAGGGCCCTAAAACCAATGAGTACCTTAGGATTTCACAGGCCATTTTTACGCATTTGGATTCTCACGCTTAGGGCCCCTAAATGCCAGGGCAGTATAATACCCCACATGTGACCCCATTTTGGAAAGAAGACACCCTAAGGTATTCCGTGAGGGGCATGGCGAGTTCACAGAATTTTTATTTTTGGCACAAGTTAGCGGAAATTGATATTTTTATTTTTTTTTGTTTTTTACAAAGTCTCATATTCCACTAACTTGTGACAAAAATAAAATTTTACATGAACTCACCATACCCCTCACGGAATACCTTGGGGTGTCTTCTTTCCAAAATGGGGTCACATGTGGGGTATTTATACTGTCCTGGCATTTTAGGGGCCCCTAAAGCGTGAGAAGAAGTCTGGAATCCAAATGCGTAAAAATGCCCTGTGAAATCCTAAAGGTACTCATTGGTTTTAGGGCCCCTTTGCGCACCCAGGCTGCAAAAAAGTGTCACACATGTGGTATCACCGTACTCAGGAGAAGTAGGGCAATGTGTTTTGGGGTGTATTTTTATATATACCTATACTGTGTGTGAAAAATATCTCTGTAAACGACAACTTTTAAAAAATTTTATTTATTTATTAAGTTGACGCAGCTCGGACACCATGTTCTTCCCGTTGTTGGTCAACATGGTTCCGATTTTTGAGTTGTCGAGGAGAAAGCCAGGATTCCATTTCTTGATGAAGGACGTGGTGCAGCGTGATAACGACGTTCCCTGCACATGTGGTATGCTGGAGGAGCACTGTGAATTGTCCCTGCAGTGGAGGCTGAGGACACGGTGGAGGATGAGGAGGCAGAGGTGGATATTGTCACAAAAGGGCCAACGGCATGAGAACGTGAAGGCAGCAGCACCGTCACCTGGCCAAGTTGCCGGTGTGGCTGGGCAGGAACCACAGTTACCCAGTGGGCCGTAAAGGACATATATTGTCCTTGACCATAGTTACAGCTCAACACGTCGGTGCTGCTATGCACTTTGGTGGACACCGACAGGCTGAATGACTGGCCCACTTTCATTCAACATACATGTGCAGGGCTGGTACTGTCTTTTCTCCAAAGAAATGATGGATTGGCAATCTCCACCTCTGCTCGACACAAGCCATCAGTTCTATGAAAGGTGCAGAGACCTCCACTTGGAAAGGGAGGGCTTCCAGCACCAGCAACTTGGCTAGGAGCACATTCAGCTTCTACCATTGGATGAGTGCAGATGTAGTGCTGTCAATTGCTGATGAAATAGCTTATGGGGAGTAGGGGGAGGAGGAGCAGGAGCATAAGGACCAGTAGATGATGGGAAGGACAGACCGCTCCCTTCGGCAGAGGTGGTGGAGCCTTGACGGCAAGAAAAGGGGTGCGGAACACTGGGTGATGCAGCGGTTGCTGTGGCAGGCTGGACAACTACATTAGCACCACGGTTTTCCCAGGTCACTTTTTGGTGATGCTGCATGTGTTGATGCAGGGCCATGGTGCCAACATTGGCACCCTGGCCACCCTTTACCTTCTGCCCACAGATTTGGCAAATTGCCATGTTTACCATCTCCAGCAGCTTGACAAAAAACTGCCAGAGTGCAGAGTATGGCATTTTACCCTCAATACTACATGTTGACTGTCTGCCACCACTGCCTCCATGGACCCATGCACTGCTACTTTCCGGACTACTCCGGACATGTTTGGCTCCCAACTTCCCACTGCTGTCACCCTGCTGACTCACTGCCATGCTACCACCTTGCTGGCTCAGCCACTGTCTCACATGCAAGCTGCCACTCTCTTCTCCTGATGATGATAAAGCCCCTTCTTCACCTGGCTCCCAAGTGCGATCAGCTACATCACCATCCACTACTATCTGCACGTCACTTATGTCCCTCTCAACGGTCTCATGGCCAGGAGTCTGACTGCCCGCAACACCAGTTCCCAAGTGAATTTTATCATCACTACTGATCTTGGCTGGATACTAGCTGCTGACTGTCCTCTACTAGCTCATCCTCGCTGAAAAGTGTAGCTGAACCTACAGCATATAATAATTCTCACACTGAGGGCACAAAAAATGACAGAGGCAGGTTTAGGATAGGTTAGGGCAAAGGGCCTTCACCCGGGCCATGCCAACTAAGCATCGTGTCAGAGGAACCCATCAATCCTTGGTGGGTTCCTCTGACACTTGTGCCTGCGCAAGAAACATTTTGGCCACTGCTTGTTTACTTTGAAGGGGCTGTCACTTGTTTGTCTGAAAAATAAAGGAATTAAATTAAAAGTAAAATAATACACCACAAAAATGGCTGTATAGCAATGTAAGTTCACCAAAGAACAGCTAATAGACATACTTAGATTTTATATAAATAGATAAATAGACCCCAAAACAGGCTGTATCCCCAAAAAAATTCACAACAGAACGGCTGATGGATGATTTGTCAGTCCCTACGGAAGGAACTTAGCAGTCACTGCGCAAGTTGCGCAGAACAGGCTGTATCCCCAAAAAATTTCACCACAGAATGGCTAATAGATGCACGTAGATGTTATATAAATAAACCCCACAACAGGCTGTATCCCAAAAAAAATTCACCACAGAACGGCTAATAAACATACTTAGATTTTATATAAATAAACCCCAATTGAAGTCGACGAAGTGGAACTCGATCTGAATTTCAGGAAAAATTTGATTAGCACCAAAGCTGCTGCACATGTTAGGACATGGAGCAAAGAACTCTGGGAATGAGGGAACACCCACAATGCCCTGCATGCAGCCAAATAAGCATCCAGCCAGCCCTTGTGATGTCACAGCCCTATAAATAGCCTCAGCCATCTTGGATTCAGCCATTTTCCAGTGTACTTAGTGCAGGTTGAGATGTGACAGGCGATAGGGACAGTGCTAGGAAAGACTTTATTGTGCTGAAAAAAAGATTTACAAATTCAGGGAAAGATCATTCAAGGTGTAGGGAAAGGATAGGGAAGGAGGCATTAACTATAAGAGGAGAACAGGGTCCAATAGGGATGTGTACAGCCTTGGTAATAAGAAAGATTATTTTACACCTTGCTGCACTAACAGGGGATCCAAATTGTGCTAAATCATAGCTTAGTAATTCCAGCAAAACTTGCTTGTTATTGGGGTGCAAGTGCTGTGTGATACAGCTATTTATGGGGTGTATTAATAGTAAATATTCGTACGTCTTATTAGCCGTTCTGCTGTGAATTTACATTGCTATACAGCGATTTACGAGGTGTATTAATAGGAAATATAGGTACGTCCTATTAGCCGAACGCTGTGAATTTACATTGTTTTACAGTTTTTTTTGCGGTGTATTAATAGGAAAAAAATATGTCTTATTTGCCGTTCTGCAGTGAAATTACATTGCGATACAGCCATTTACGGGATGTATTAATAGCAAATATACCTCTGTCCTATTAGCTATTCTGGAGTGAATTTACATTGTTTTATAGTTTTTTTGGGGGTGTATTATTAGGAAAAAAAATACGTCTTAGGCTACTTTCACACTGGCGTCTTGTGCGCATCCGTCATGTATCTGCACAGACGGATCCGCACTGATAATACAACCGCATGCATCCGTTCAGAACGGATCCGTTTGTATTATCATGAACATAGGCAAAACGGATCCGTCTTGAACACCATTGAAAGTCAATTGGGACGGATCCGTTTTCTGTTGTGTCATATTGTGTCATTGAAAACGGCTCTGTCCCTATTGACTTACATTGTATGTCAGGACGGATCCGTTTGGCTCAGTTCCATCAGACGGACACCAAAACGCTGCAAGCAGCATTTTGGTGTCCGCCTCCAGAGCGGAATGGAGACTGAACGGAGCCAAACTGATACATTCTGAACGGATCCTTATCTATTCAGAATGCATTGGGGCAAAACTGATCCGTTTTGGACCGCTTGTGAGAGCCCTGAAACGGATCTCACAAGCGGACCCAAAAACGCCAGTGTGAAAGTAGCCTTATTTACTGTTCGGGTGTAATGTTGCATTGCTATACAGACATGTACAGGGTGTATTAATAGAAAATATATGTACATGCTATTAGCCATTCTGAGGTGAAGTTATGTTGTACTACTGCATTTTTGGGGTGTATTAATTTACTTTTAATTTAATTCTTTTATCTTACAGTATGTCAAACAGACAAGTGACACGCTCTTCAAAGGGAATGGGCAGTGGCCAAAATGTTTCTGTCTCAGGCAGAAGTAGCAGCAGAAGAAGGGAGGCGGTGGCAGAAGTAGTCACAGTGAGAGGCTTGAGCTCCTAGTGTCAACTAGCCATCATGTCTTGACCAGCAACCCAGCAGTGCTTAAATGTTTAACTCGGTCTTCGACTTCATCGCAAGTGACATAAGATATTCCCAGCCAAGAGTCCGTACAGGTAGGTTCCTCTGACATGACGCTTAGTTGGCATGGACCGGGAGCAGGCCATATGCCCCCACCTGTCCTCAACCAGCCTCTGTCATTTTCTGTTCCCTCAGCGAGAGAAGTATTATAGACCGTAGGCTCGGCTCCACTTTTCAGTGAGGACGACTACTAGAGGACAGTCAGCAGCTAATATCCAGCCAAGATGTGGAGGAGACTTCCGCCACTTCCTTCGGGAGGCGGACAAGTAGTGATGATGAGAGTCGCTTGATAGATGGTGTTGCATGCGGTCAGGCTCGCTCCTAGCCCTGAGACCGTTGAGGGGGACATCAGTGACATGAAAACAGTAGTAGATGATGTAGCCGATCACACTTGGGAGCTGGGTGAAGAAGTGGCTTCATCATCATAGGGAGAAGAGGTTGAGAGCTTGTATGTGAGGTAGCGGCTGAGCCAGCAAGGTGGTAGCGTGGCCTCGAGTAAGCAGGGTTGCAGCAGTGGAAGGTCGGGAGCCAAACGTGCCTAGGGTAGACCACCTGCTTTGCAGGAGCCTACCTGCCCAGAAAGTAGCGGTGCAAAGGTTCACGGAAGCAGCAGTACCAGGCAGTCATCACGAGTGTTGGGGCAAAAATGGCATACTAGGCAGTGTGGCAATTTTCTTTTAAGCTGCCGGAGGAGTTGAACATGGCAATTTGCCTAATTTGTGGGCAGAACGTAAAGCGTGGCCAGGGTGCCAATATTGGCACCACCGCCCTGCGTGAACAAATGAAGCGTCACCATAAAGTGGCCTGGGAGAACCGTGGTGCTAATGTAGTGGTCCAGCCTCCTGCATCACCCAGTGGCACGCACCCAATTTTATGCAATCAAGGCTCCACCACATCAGCCAAAGGGAGCTGTCTTTACTTCCCATCCTCTACTGGTCCTGATGCTCCTCCTCCTGGTCCTCCTACTCCTGGTCACTCATTTCGTCAGCAATCGATCACCAAACGATTGCCAAGACACAATAATAAGCGCACTTATCCAATGGCGCAGAAGCTGAACGCGCTCCTGGCCAGGGGAGTTTACAGCCTGGTAATAGGAATAATCCTATTAAATCTTGCTGTACTAACTGCGTATCCAAATTGCCATTATACAGCTCTGTAATTCCAGCAAATTGTTCTTGTTATTGGGGTGCAAGTGCTGTGATGCAGTGATTAACAGGGTGTATTATAAGAAAATATTTCTAAGTCTTATTTGCCCTTGTGCGGTACAATCATATGTTCTTAAGCATTTATTGGCTTGTATTAGTGGGGGAAAAGGGCCTTTTTAGCCGTTGTGTGGTGAACTGAAAAAATGACAGCCGTTTTTGGCGTATATTAGTGGCAAAAAAATATATATATTATATATATCCATTTCGTCCCAAGTGACATCAGACACCCCCATCCAAGAGTCAGTGGGTTCGTCAGACACAACCCTTAATTGGCATAGCCTGCGAGCAGGCCCTGTGCCCTCACCTGTCCTCAACCTGCTTCTATCCTTTTCTGATCAATCAACCAGAGAAGTATTCTATGCGGTGGGCTCAACTCCACAGTACAGCAAGGACAAGCTACTAGAGGACAGTCAAGATGTGGATGAGACATCCGCCGTTTCCTCCAGTAGGGAGGCAAGTAGTGATGAGGAGAGTGGCGTGGGAGCTGGTGTTGCGAGCACTCAGGCTCCTGACTCAGAGACAGTTGAGGTGGACATCAGTGACGTGCAGACCGTATTTGATGATGATGATGTAGCCGATCGCACTTGGGAGCAGGGTGAAAAAGGGGCTTCATCATCATCATGGGGAGAAGAGGTTAGAAGCTTGCCCGTGAGGCAGCGGTGGAGCCAGCAAAGTGGTAGTGTAGCCAGGAGTCAGCAGGGTGGCCGCAGTGTGAGGTCGGGAGCCAAAAGTGCCCGGGGTGGACCACCCGCTTCGCAGGAGCCTACCACCCTGGAAGGTAGTGGTGCAGGGGTTCACAGAAGCAGAGATGGTAGCAGCCAGGTAGTGCGTAGTGTTAGGGGTTAAATCAACTACTCGGCGGTGTGGCAGTTTTTTGTTAAGCCGTCGGAGGAGGTGAACACGGTAATTTGCAGAATATGTGGTCAGAAGGTGAAGCATGGCCAGGGTTCCAATGTTGGCACTACTGCCCTGCGTCAACATATGTAGCGTCACCATAAAGTGGCCTGGGAGAACCTTGGCTGAGATGTGGTGGTCCAGTCTTCCGCAGCAACCACTGCATCATCCTGTGGCACGTACCCGATTTCAGGCAGTCAAGGCTCCACCACATCAGCTGAAGGGAGATGTCTGTCCTTCCCATCATCTGCTGGTCCTAATGCTCCTCCTACTCCTTGTCAGTCATTCCATCAACAATCGATCACCAAAACGATTGCCAAGAAACAACAGTATGCGTTTACTCATCCAACGTGGAAGAAGCTGAATTTTCTCCTGGCCAAGTTGCTGGTGCTACAGTCCCTCCCTTTCCAAGTAATGGACTCTGCACCTTTTAGAGAACTGATCGCTTGTACCGAGCCGAGGTGGAGAGTCCCAAGCCGTCATTTCTTTGCCAAAATGCCTGTACCAGCCCTGCACACACATGTAGAACAGAAAGTGGGCCAGTCCTTGAGCCTGTCGGTGTCTGCCAAAGTGCACGGCAGTGCCGACGTGTGGAGCTGTAACTACAGTCACGGACAATACATGTCCTTTACGGCCCACTGGGTAAATGTGTTTCCTGCACAACCACACCAGCAACTTGGTCAGGTTACGCCGCTTCTGCCTCCACGTTCCACTTCCCACACTATTGGTCCTGCGACAATGTCCGCCTCTGCCTCCTCATCCTCCACCATGTCCTCAGCCTCCTTTGCAGGGACAATTCACAGTGTCCCTCCAGCATACCACATGTGCAGGCACGGCAGTGTCCCGATTTTTTGTACCTCTTTTGCCTGGGTGAATGGAGTCACACAGGGGAGGAATTGCTCCGTGTCCTTCATCAAGAAATCAAATACTTTCTTTCACCGCCACTACACAAAACCGGAACCTTGGTGACCGACAACAGAAAGAACATGGTGTCGGCGCTGCGTCAAGGAGGGCTAAGCCTTGCGCCATGCATGGCACACGTGTTCAATATGGTTGTCAAGTGGTTCCTGAAGTCTTCCACCCTTCTGCAAGACATCCTAAAAATGGCCAGGAAACATGGCATGCACTTGATCCACTCGTATACCACAAAGCACACACTCCTTGAGCTGCAGTGGCATAATGGCATCCCCCATCATAGGCTGATATGCAGTGTTTTCACCCATTGGAATTCCACCCTCCATATGTTGGACCGATTATAAGAACAAAGAAAGGCCATAAACAATTTCTTGATGATACCGGCGGACAGAGGTACTCCACTGTGTAACTTTGATGTCAGCCCGTGGCAGCTCATGCGTGACACCTGCTGTTTGCTCAGGCCCTTTGAGGAGGCCACGTTATCTTTCAGTCACTAGGACTAAGAGATAAACAACATAATTTCACTGCTGAGAGGGAGGACAAACTGAACTACTATAGAGACATCCTATGTAGTCAGTTGGCTGCTGCCTATCTACGCCATTGTCCATCCTCTTGCAGGTCTGACCGGGGTGGTCCCCTGCTCTCACGTTCCTCTGGCATGGCAGGGTGGGGTGGGGGTTGCAGGAGCAGTTCCAGCTCCATCAGCAGCAACTTAAGTCTAGAGTCGCTGATTAGCAGCTTTCTTCACCCACCTAGTGAACAAACTACTCACGAGCAGCAGCAGCTAGACCTTGAGCAGGACCTGAACCAGCAGATGGTGGCATACTTGGACAGCACCCTGCCACCCCACATTGAAGATCCGCTGGACTACTGGGAAGCCAAACTGTATTTTTGGCTGCAACTGGCAGAGTTTGCCATGGAAAAGCTGTCCTGCCCAGCCAGCAGTGTGGCATCAGAGCGGGTGTTTAGTGTGGGGCCACAGACACCCCAAGATGAACTCTCCTGTCCACCCAAAATGTGGAGAGACTTACCTTTGTCAAGATGAATCAGGCAAGGACCAGCCAGGATTTCCACTCACCAATGCCTGATGCATCAGACTAGATCATCCATAATGCTACACCAACACTTTGACAAAAGAGACTAGTTGTTTTTGGCTACCTGCATTAGCTACTATTCTAATCCTTCTTTCACCCACCATCTTCAGCAAGTACTGATATTGCCACCAACCTCTTCACTCTGTCAACGGGTCACTCTGTGGTCTCCTGATGCTGCTGCTGCCACCTCTACACTCATCGTGCCACTCGGTGGCCTCCTCATACTGCTGTCACCTCCACACTGTCATTGTGCAACCCTGTGGCCTCCTGATGCTGCTGCCACCTCCAAACTGTCATTGTTCCACTCTGTGGCCACCAACTGATGCTGATGCTACCTCCAGAGACGGTCATTTGGCCCACTCTGTGGTCTCCTCCTGCTGCTTCCACCTCACCACTATGTCATAGGGCCACTCTGTGGACTTCTCATGCTGTTCCCAGCCTCCCCACTTCATGAGTGAGCCACTATTTTGCCTTTTGGCCTGGCTAATATCATCATTTATTTGACCCTTCTTCTGTCAGTAGGAAGGAAAAATGAGACGCACAATGGATCCTGTCTATGTAACAGCTGCAAGGCCTGCATGGCATGGTCCCTATTTTGCATCGGAATTGGCTTATGATTTGGTAGCCAAAAGCAGGAGTGGGTTCAAAACACAGAAGACATGCAAGTATTCCATTAACATGTCATCTCTGTTTTGGATCCTCTCCTGTTTTTTTTTGTTGGCTTTAGCAATTGACCGAGTGAATCACATGCTCCACAGACAGGATCAGTTTTTGGGGTTATTGTTCTGACTAATCAGAGGAAAGGCAAAATAATCAGTGACATCAACACAAACTTACTGCTGACACCCACTCCACTCTGTTGGGGAGGGGGGTCCACTTGTATCAGCGTTTAATAGAACAGGTTCTGCAGTAATCTATGTGGAATTAGTGAATTGGTGTAAAAGGAGTGCACTCTTTAACGCTATAGAAGGATATTGGACCTCTGCAAGGTTCTTTATACCTGCCGGTGACATTGACATGTAAGGCTGAGTTCTCACTTCAGTTATTTAGTCAGTTTTGGCCCCGTAACTGCCCAAATAAATGAAGTGTGCAGTGATTCTAAGAGTGATGCCTGTCATCTACATGTCATACTGACTCACAGTATTGTTTATATACCACAGCAGACACCCTATGTGTTTTACTGCAAGGCACATTTTTCTACACCACTATAAAAGCTCTCTGCAGCCATGAAATAGACGTGTTTTTTTAACGTGATTCATCGCATAATGGCTAATAAGACTTACATATATTTCCTATTAATACATCCTGTAAATGGCTATATCACATAACACTTGCACCCCAATAACAAACAAGGTTACAAGGTTTGCTGGAATTACTGAGCTATCATGTAGTGCAAAGCAAAAAGCAGCAGTATAACTGCAATTTGGACCCCCAATTAGTGCAGCCAGATGTAATAGAATCGCTCCTATTACCCAGGCTGTACACTCCCATATTGGACCCTGTTCTCCTTTTATAGCTTGGATGATCACTCCCTATTAGTGTTGAGCGGGATGCTCAAGTCAGTGTATTTAAATCTAATTTAGCCTCTATTTCTATGCAAAAGATCGCTGTACAGTGATTGAATCGCTCAGTGTGAGTCTGTGGCTTAGGCGTCCCTGCTCTGACTCCATATATAGAAATATCCATATATGGAGTCAGTGCTTGGGGGACACTCAGTGTATTTAAATCTAATTTAGCCTTTATTTCAGAAAAGTTTCTTCTGGGATTAAAACTCATGACCTTCTGCATTAAAAGCAAGGAACGTAAATACTCAGCTATGGGCTGTGATGCAGAAGCTATGAGTTCAAATCCCGTCACAATCTTTTTCAGAAATGGAGTTTAAATTAGATTTATATATTTTATATTTTTTTGTAATTGTAAAAATGTATGGTACAAAATAAATATGTAATCACTAATAAATAGTATAGAAACCTTACATGACTAACAAGACTGGTGAACTGGAATTAGTGATGTGTGAGGAGGACTATCACATAGTGGGAATAACTGAGACATGGCTGGATAAAAGCTATGACTGGGCAGTTAATATAAAAGGTTACAATCTGTTTAGAAAGGATCGTCAAAACCGGAGAGGGAGAGGGTCTGCCTTTATGTGAAGTCCTGTCTAAAGCCCACAATTCGAGAATACATCTGTGAGGGACATGAACATGTAGAGTCACTGTGGGTAGAAATACATGGAGGCAAAAACAATAATAAATTACTAATAGGAGTTTATTATAAACCACTTAATATACCAGAGTCCACAGAATGTCTATTACCAAACGAGATAGATGAAGCGGCAAATCATAATGAAGTCGTTATTAAGGGGGACTTCAACTACCCAGATATAAACTGGGAAACTGAAAGCTGTACATCCCATAAATGAAACAGGTTCTTGACAATAGCCAAAGACAATTACCTTTCCCAACTGGTTGAGGACCCAACTAGTCACCCGTATATACTAAATGGTAAAACACTCTGTAACACTGACATGGAAAAGGATCTAGGAATTTTAATAAACAGCAAACTAAGCTGTAAAAACCAGTGTCAGGCAGCTGCTGCCAAGACCAATTAGATAATAGGTTGCATCAAAAGGGGCATAGACGCCCGTGATGAGAACATAGTCCTACCACTTTACAAATCGCTAGTCAGACCACACATGGAGTATTGTGTACAGTTTTTGGCTCCTGTAAACAAGGCAGACATAGCAGAGCTGGAGAGGGTTTAGAGGAGGGCAACTAAAGTAATAACTAGAATGGGGCAACTACAGTACTCTGAAAGATTATCATAATTAGGTTTATTTACTTTAGAAAAATGACGACTGAGGGGAGATCTAATAACTATGTATACATATATCAGGGGTCAGTACAGAGATCTCTCCCATCATCTATTTATCCCCAGGACTGTGACGAGGGGACATCCTCTGCGTCTGGAGGAAAGAAGGTTTGTACACAAACATAGAAAAGGATTCTTCACGTTAAGAGCAGTGAGACTATGGAACTCTCTGCCTGAAGAGGTGGTGATGGTGAGTACAATAAAGGAATTCAAGAGGGGCCTGGATGTATTTCTGGAGCGTAATAATATTTCAGGCTATAGCTACCAGTACCGAATGGCTGCCTCCACGCTTGTGGAACAGCCGCACTAGCAGCGCATTTTGCACCAATAGGCATCTTTGATTCTCTGCTCAGCTACACTTGGCTCCTGATGAGACGAGAGAAACGCGTCGAGCCATGCTGAGAATCCAATTTGAGCGCCTGATACAGTTGCTACTTAGGATCGGGTGGTGATGTAATCTATTCACACCCGGTCATTATTGAGGCTAGGGTAGCTTTGAGATTGAGAGCGGCACATCATTGCAAGGCTGTAAGATCCTCAGCTAGTGAGGACGCCAGGCTCATGCCGCTCCCAACTCATTACTTATCCAGACTATAATTTTTTATACACAAGTGGACCATCACGATTTCACCAGCAAATGCTGATTTTTTACGTAGAGCGAGGTCCCTGTGTTTGTCTGGTTATATTGCACCCTAACTTTTGGCAGTCCTGCCGTTCATTGGTACATTGTTGCCCCTGTTGTATAGTGATCCCTCCTGGAGTGATACCTGCTGGCTTCACAGTGTTAATTGTCCTTACCAGGTTCACTCCACGTGGAGACACTGTATCGGGTTGCAGTTGAACAGGGTGGCTTACTACTTACACACGTCACCCTGTGGAGAGATCCGCACCTGCGTGCCACCCGACTTTTCCGGTGCACACGTGTTTGTACCATCGATACTCTTTTACCTAGCTTCCTGCGACATGACCTATATGCTAACTTGTCCTCTGTCCTCAGGGCTGGTAAATTTTAGTAATTAACATTACAACTGGGACTTCTCCCACCATCCTTTTGCATCTTAATAGACTTAATAAAAATTGAGTTTTATTTGCACACTTCTTTTTCACTGTGACCACATATTATTTGAGAAGTGGAACCCCTTTCTACACATTTCCGTGACTTGAGTACAATAAAGGAATTCAAGAGGGGACTGGATGTATTTATGGAGTGTAATAATATTACAGGTTATAGCTACTAAAGAGCTATAATCCAGGGAGTTATTCTGATTGCCTGATTGGAGTCGGGAATGAATTTTTTCCCCTTAAGTGGGGAAAATTGTATTCTGCCTCACAGTGTTTTTTTTGCCTTTCTCTGGATCAACTTGTAGGAAACAGGCCGAACTGGATGGACAAATGTCTTTTTTCGGTCTTATATACTATGTTACTATGTTTATACAAATGAAACCGGGATTTAAGGGCCACATAACCTAAACATTCCACCTACAAGAAATATGTGTATCGCCCAAATAAATAACCATGAAGCTGATGATCATCAATAAAAATATATACTTTATTAAATACAATATGATAAAATATACAAATTAAAACCATGTATGACCCAGTGGACACATGAAAGACTGAGGACACCAGGATGGGAGCCAACACATCACTGATCGTTAATACAATAACACAATTGTTATAAGTATGTGCAAAGTAATGCCATAAATTGAATGAGTAATAAGTGAATGAATTGCACGTACCTAAATGGAGCACTATCGAGGGTACACATACAGTATACAATAATTATAGCAGGCAGGTATGCGCAAAAAAACGCAAGTAAGCGCAAGTAACCATAGTATTGCAGTAAAGCATGTAGCCCCGATGCTCACAAAGGTAATATTAATATGCAAACCAAAATAATGACATGTGACATGAACACCTCCCCCCCAGTGTCCCCACACCTTATCCAACGCGTTTCGCCGGAGGCTTCGTCAGGGAGTGTAAACATACATGGTTTTAATTTGTATATTTTATCATATTGTATTTAATAAAGTATATATTTTTATTGATGATCATCAGCTTCATGGTTATTTATTTGGGCGATACACATATTTATATGTGCTATATATAGGTTTAGCCTCTGTTTCTGAAAAAAAGTTTGACGGGATTTGAACTCACAGCCTCTGCATCACAGCCAAGAACTTTAACCAGTACACTATATAGCAGCACATTGAGTCGCTAAAAATCAATAAAAAAGAGAGACTCCTAGTGTATAGGAATTACTTAGTAGTAGTATGTCTTCCTCTACAGTAGAAGTCTCTCTCTTTTTCTTTTTTTTTTTTGTAACTGGCTGTACAGCTATTATAGAGTGGTTAAGTGTCTTGCTTTTAATGCAGAAGGTCATGAGTTTGAAACCTAGCAGAAACTTTTCTGAAATTCAGGCTAAATTAGATATAAATTCACTGGGGTGCCCCCAAGCACTTACTCCATATATGGACATAGCTATATATGGAGTCAGAGCAGGGACTCCTAAGCCGAACTAGAGTCCCGACACCCTCCCCTCATCAGAGCAGGTTAATGCTCGGGTTCTCCTATTGACTTTCATTGTGCTCGGGTGATCGGTAAAGCACCCAAACATTGCGAAGTGTTCTACTGAAGCACACGTGCACTTTGGTGCTCGATCAACACTACTCCCTATCCTTTCCCTACACTTTGAATAATCTTTCCCTGAACTTGTAAATCATTGTTTCAGCACAATGAAGTCTTTCCTAGCACTGTCTCTAGCACCTATCACGTCTCTCACTGCACTAAGTACATTGGAAAATGATAGCAACCAAGATGGCTGAGGCTATCTATAGGGTTGTGATATCACAGGGGCTGGCTGGCTTCTGATTGACTGCATGCATGGCATTGTGGGTGATCCCTTATTCCCAGAGTTCTTAGCTCCATGTTCTAACATGTGCAGCATATTGAGTCTGTATTTGGCGCACTCTGTACAGAGGCTGTCAGTAGGGTTCCACCCTGTTAGATGCAATAAAATAACAGCAGCCTTAGAGATCGATGCTTAGGTATATTTATTGATGTTGGATTCACATGCGACAGTATTTATAACGTTTCGGCATACAATTGCCTTCGTCAGATACTACAGAAAAAGAAAAAATTCGTAATCATATTAAACATAAAACGTGAAAAAGGATGATCAGTGATCGTACAAAGTTACAAAAAGAACAAGATAAATATGGCATATGCATCATACATGCGGAAATATCAAAAAAAGGAGGACATGGTATAGATAACACCGGTATACATAATCAGGACATGGTATTCTGAGCAGTATGTGGCACCAAGGAATCCAGACAAGCACAATGGAATATGAGTTAATGATCATCTCTAGTAAACATATATATACCAATGGTGCATACTGTATCTTATCTGTGAACCATGCATTAAGGAAAAAGTTTGGAATGCTAATGGAAGACTAGGATCATCAATGAGACTATAGCTAGCATATAGACATATGATGCAACTTACCTATGCCGCAGGGAGGAGGAAGAAACAGAGTAAGCAGACACAGGATAGGATATACATGTGCTCTGCATGTTTGTCAGTAATGGCGTCTACATGGCACAGGGCGTGTGGCGCCAAATGTGCACGGTGCAGAGGAAGGGAACCGGAAGGAATTCAGGCCAGAGTGCATCCCCACCGGAAGTGGATGCGTTCCAGCCTGAGACGCATCGGGCGGATGCGCACCAACACCGAACGCTCTCCAACCGGAAGTGGTGCGCTCCAGTCTGAGCCGCATCTGAGAGACGCGGACCAGCAGGGAGCGCACCCTACCCGGAAGTTGATGTGCTCCAGAGTGGAACACATCGCGTCCAGTGCTATAGGAAGCTAGTTGTAGAGAGAACAAAGAACGTCAAATAATAGCAGTAACTGTAATAGTGGCAATGAGTGGCAACAAGGAGCAATATAATGGTAGTAATGATATGACTCAATGAAAAAATAGGAATAAAATAAAATAGGAGAAAAATGAGGGGGATAGTACATATGAGACTGGGGGAAAGATAACATATTGAGAGGCACATATTGGCCAAAATCAAATTGATGGAAGATGAATTATAGTGACAAAAGTAGAATGTATATATAAAAGTAGAATGTATATATAAGTAGGGATAAAGTTAGATATACAAAATAGTAATAATACCAGAACCGAAATATAGCAGTACAGGAAAAGGGTCAACACCAAGTAGATAAGAAAAAGGATATCCATCTGCGGCACGGAAGTATTCTAATGGGCCTAGAAGAGAGCAAAGGAAATATTAGTGGAGGCATAGAAATGACTTGGTTACATGTTAATTGTATGAACATGTATTATGCAAAGCATTGGATCTCATACTCGTGGTTTAGACCCTTTCGTGAAAGACTATCCAGTCGGTGGATCCAGTATGCTTCCCTCATTTTAAGCAATCGGATTCGATCTCCGCCTCTTCGTGGTAACGAGACATGTTCTAATACTTGAAATTTCAGTTGTGCAATATTATGGCGCATTTCATGGAAGTGGGAGGGGACCGGGAGGAGTAGGTTATTGTTTCGGATTTTGATTTATGTTGGCAAATGCGTTCTCGTATCATTTGTGTTGTCTCCCCATAAGTCCGCATGGGCATTTCAGCATCTAACATGTGCAGCAGCCATTTTAGGAAAAACCACAAAGCGTGAGGAAATTTGACTTCAGTGCATTAAAGGAAAAATTCAGATTGAATTCCACTTCGTCAACTTCGATTCGCTCATCTATAGTTATAATAGGAAAATAAAAATCTATGATTCACCAAATTGAATAAAAAGTGATTAAAAAGTCATAGGTAAAACAAAATGGTTACAATAAAAACTACAGCTCTCCCCATAAAAAAACAAAACCTCAAACAGCTCTGTAGATGGATATTTAAAAAAGTTATCGACATCAGACCATGTCAAAGCAAAGACAATTTTTCTTTTTTCTAATATATATTCAAGTATATAAATTTGGTATCACCCTATTCGTACTAACTAGACAAATAAGATAATTATGTCTTTTTTTAGTTTTTTTTTTTTTGTGTTTTGTATTTTTGGAACGTTTTACTATACAGGTTTTGTAACTTAGAAATGTCTCATGAGAAAATGACCTATTGTTTAAATCAAGTTTTTATTTTAACATATTTTGAACCCCTCCACAACCAGCGTCGTACATGTAAGTTGCTGGCTGTGAATTTAAACATGGCACGCGCTCCCACCTGCAGTGGGTGCCATAGCCACCGGGAGCGTGCTGTTTTATACAGTAGACATCCATGACTAAAGTCTGCAACCGGCGGTAACAGATTGCAGCCTTTTAACCTTTCGAATGCCGTGATGATGATGCATTGGAATGTATGAGAGAAGCAATCTTAATGTAAACAAACAAAAATGTAAAAATATAAAAATTCAAATCACCCCCTCCTTTCCCCAAAAAGGAAAAAATATTAAACAATAAAAAAATATAATTTGTGGGTATCACCACATGCAAAAATGCCCGTACTTTTATGCAAACATCAGAACAGAGGAAAAAAAGTCAACATGGCCAATTTGTTGTTTTTTGCTTGCTTCACCAAAAAATGTAATACAAAGTGATCAAAAAGACTTTCCCCTCCCCAGAATGATATCAATGAAAAGTTCAGATTGTCCCTCAAAAAAATCTACACCATAATTGTACTGACCTGGAGAATGGAAGTAACAGGTCAGAACGCAGTGAAAGCCAAATCCATAAAACGGAATGCGGAATGGCTTTTATTCCAATTTCTCCCCTTTTGATTTTTTTCCAGTTCCCTACCAAACTGAAAAATAAAAAAGCAGGGAGTGAAGAATGAAAACACAAAAATGGGAAACCCTCTGCGGCTGAAAGTGTTAACAAATTTTAGTTGATGTTATTTTTAATTTTCCATGTCACTATCTATAGATAGATAAAGAAAAACAAAAAAAGATAAAATCCTGCTGTTTTCCCACTGGCCACTAAGCCTAAGATAAGGCACCACTTCTTGGTCTGTACAGATTACTTTACTGCAGTTACCTGCCTATCTATACACAGAGGTGATATCATTACATGCAGGATTAGAATGACAGATAAGACGGGATACATTATTCACAATAGGTGATTGTCAGAGCTTATCTCTTTCCTTGTACAATGATCTCTGCACAGGTCACAGAACATGCCTAGAAAACTGTACAATAGAAGTCAGCGAGATCCTCTACTGACCATTGTATCTATGGCCCAAGGGGCTGCCGTAAAGCAATTTTCTTAATGCTTTTAATTAGGATATGTGTTACTATCTGGTTTTAACTGGCAGGACACATTTTCTTTAAATGGTGTCATTACAAAATATAAATTGTTGTGCAAAAAATAGCCCGTATATGACTATGTGAGCCTAAAATAAAAAAGTAATGGCTCTTGGAAGGCGGAGAGGAAAAATCAAAAACACAAAAAGCTTGGTGCAGTCTTTAAAGGGGTTTTCTGGGCTCTTTATAAAATCTGCCCTTTCTTATAACCTGTGGAAGAAAGACAGTTCTGTTAATACTCACTAGTCTTTTGCTTTGCCAATATCGCTTTCCCTCTGCATTCACACAGGCTGTGGGCTCTTCTGCCCAGGTACTGGCCAGATGTGTGCCCTTCTCTTCCTGTTCAATTGTATTTAACATTACACTGCTGATCAGCAAAAGAAGCACATGGATCCAGTCGGGACTTAGGCAGAAGAGCCTCCAGCCAGTTTGAGTGAAGTATTAATTAATCTGTCTTTCGTCCACTTGTTAGATGGCAGGGCAGGTATTATTTTTAAAAAGCCAAGAAAGAACCTTTAAAAGATTAAAAAGGAATATTGGCCCCTGCAGCATCTAGGTCCTATACAGTAATGTTAATAGAAATGACTGAGCCCCACAGCAAATTTTTGTACACTAGCCCCCCACCCCAGCAACTTCTTTGCAACCCCTTTCTCCCATGCAACCTCCCACTCCTCTGGCTTGTCAAGATCTATCTCTCAGACCAGGATCGGCAGCCACTCAGTCCGTTTCCTGCATGTATATATTGCATGTCACTGTATATAATGTCATTCTATAATACTGTTGAGGGAGCCCTGACAATTAAATCTTTTAGTCCCCCTCCCCCTTTTGAGTTGGATCCCTCAGGCAGCCGCTTCCCTTTGTTCCACTGTAGCTATGCCCCTGGTCCTATAACTACTGTTATGGCTGCTACAGCTAAGTATGTCCATGCACCAGTTTCTTACAAACTTCACCCATGAGATTAGTTTTGCTATATTTTTGATGGCTGATAATGGCTGGCATTAGTATGTTTAATGAATGGGTCCCACTGTGTATGGTGCTGTCCTGTATATCAGATGGACTGGAAGAAGATAATGAAGATAATGTGCCTACTCTTAATTATCATTGCTAATCTCTGTATTTTATAATAATGCATTGATTTACTCAATAATACATTAGCCTCTGGTTCCCTTATGAAAAGGTAGCCTGACTGGTGCAGCCACAAGACTTGATTGCTTGACTGTCATCAAGTCCAAATTAGCTCCCTAGAAAGATCTACGGTACTTATTTGGGTTAATAAGGCCACAGGGATTAAGCCATTGTGCACTAATTACAACCTATGAGCACTGCATATCATATGCTCCTGCACCTCATAAATGACTGGCTGATCCCCAGTAGGCTGTGTATTACTGATTTTCCATGTATAGTGACATTACTTCCATAGACTTAAGAGAGGCCTGAGCGGTGCCTTAAAAATCTGTACATTTCCTGGGCATCTACTATACCTCATTACACATTGAACTGCCTCATCATGCTTACACTGAAGCCCTGGGGTTACTGTACACACAGGTCTTACTACCTCATTACCAGTCACATAAAAATCTCCTAACCATTCGTCTTGTGGTGAATTATATCACTTCGGTCTCTATCAACTGTAGCTAAACCACTAGTGGAGAATGGTCAGCTCCGTCACTCAAAATGTCTAATTACTTCATACAGTCTGGGTATTAAATAATGATGTGTTATTAAACAGTTATTATTATTTAAGCTAAAGGGTTAACTACAGAATTTCTGACCTTCATCAAGCAAATACTATCTGTTCTAGTACAAAAAGGGGGTGGAAATGCAGTATAGATTTGTTAAAGGGAGCCTGTCGCCAGAAAACTTACTGGTAAACCAAGCTCAATGGCTCATAGGAATTTCTCAGCTGAATGCAATGATACCTTTCACTTACTGATCCATTGCTTCATTTTGGAGAAAAAGTACTTTAAATCCATATGCAAATGAGCATCTGAGTGCACCATGGGCTGGTCCAAGCCACTCTATGCACCCTTGCTCCTCCTGCTTCTCTACCAGCTCCTTCTTCTGCTTCTGACTGACAGGGCCAAGCGAGATGACTATGAACGAACTTTGCTTCATCATTGAAGAAGGAGAGGAAGATGCTTGCAGAAGTACATAGAAGAGGAAGGTTAGGCAAAGTGATTTGGCCCAGCCCACGGTGCACTTAACTGCCCATTTACATATGGATTAAAAGTATTTATTCTCCAAAATAAAGCAATAGATCTCTAAGTGAAAGGTGCTGTATCACTACATTCAGCTGAGCAAGCCCTACAAGACATAATGCAGTTGAGAAAGGCTATGAAATATATCCTGCAATATCTATGTTTGGTATGCTATATGCCCTGAATAATAAATAAGAAGTTGATGCATTGAAAACATGAGTGCCTGTACATTGTGAGCTCTAGTACCTTTCTTGTCTGAAAGCCCTTGTTATACAAAGATACTTAACTGTGGTACATGGAATTGATATTGCAGTACGGCAGACTTGGAGATATCTACTATTACTGTACATAGTTATGTATTCCAGTAAGGTAATAGTGTAATTTTTTTACAAATGTTGGCAAGGAACAGGGCTGACCACCCTCCCCTCTTGGTAGAAGTGGCCTGGTCTTGCGAGACAAAGGGTCCAGAGACAAAGGGTATAGGAAGTACACTTCAGAGCTCCAGCTCCGGTTGGATAGTCTCAATGGAAAACAACTAAAATCGAGTCCTCTAGTAAATCCTTTAAAAGTCAGACAGCAGAGTGACCAGCTAACACCTGAATCAGACACACTACTACAAGATGAGAAACTATAGCTAAACCCACCATCATCCAAATTACCACTAGGCCAGCTACAGCTAAAGTCTTCACCTGACACTAGACACCTACACCCATAAGGATTAAATTGCAGTCATCCAACCCACCTACATATTTCTTACTGGTGCCAGAAAATAATGGTGAAACTGGATTGGGAATGAGCCAAGCCCCTAACATATTATTTGATATTAAAGTGGCCTCCCTTGACAGCAGGCTCTGTTCTTTTGCACAGGTGGCACATACAGTGTCTCTGCTGTACTCATTGTATGAACTGTCAGGAATTCGGAAATCAGTGCTAGAGATCGAGTCATCTGAGTACCGTTTTTTTTTTCACTTTATAATATGCACCCAATGATAAGACACACCCCAGGTTTTAGAGGAGGAAAATAAGAAAAAAATATTTTTAAACAGACCTCATATCAGATCCTCACATCATACCCCCATAAATATCAGGACATTGGATCAGACCCCCATATCAGGACGTCACATCCCCATATCAGCCCTCTTTGTCAGAACCCCATCAGCCCTCCATGTCAGAAGCCCATCAGCCCTTTATTTCAGACCCCCATCAGACCTCAGATCAGACCTCAATTTGAGACCCACATCAGACCTCAGATCAGCCCTTTATTTCAGACCCCCATCAGTCCTTATATCACCCCTCAATGTGAGACCCCCATCAGACCTCAGATAAGCCCTTTATTTTAGACCCCCATAAGACCTCAGATAAGCCCTCAATGTCAGACCCCTCAGAGTTCCTTGCCAGAACCATCAGACCTCAGATCAGATTAAAATGAAAAACTCCTCATACCTCTCCTGCGCCGCGGCTCCTCTACAACTCTGGCAGCAGTCGTGCTCCCATGTATTGTCCGGCCCGCACTGCAACGTCACCTGTCGCTGTACGCAGTCAGGACAGTGCAGCGCCGGCTCAAGGAAGCAAGAACAGGTAGCGTGAGTATCGGAAAAGCTCGCAACTCTTCACTCCCCGCTCCCTGCACCTAATGCATACTAGTGAGCGCTTCCATAAAAATGGTGTCTTATAAAGCAAAAAATAAGGTATTTTCCTGGCAATTTCATTGTGAGGCAGAGAGCAATAGTCTGTAGATAGATAGATGTAGTGAAAGTGAAAACTATACAGGGTAAACAGAAACAGGCCAACAGAAGGCCCAAAAGGTGTCAATAGCTTTTAACTTTCCAATGACCATAACTGACCCAATGGTGGACTTTTTTTGTATTATTCCCCAAAATCTGGATGCATGACTCTAAAGTACAGTGCTTTGAAGGACAAACAAGAACTATTTTACCAGTACTTAATAAATGGAGTGATTTTTCTAGTCAAAGCTGTCCAACAACAACATTGAGAATTATGTCCCTTCGGTTGGTGATGTGGTAGGAGCATAATGAGAAGAATATAGGTTTTTTTTCAGAGTTATGTGCCTCTCACAGAAATCTGAGTTTTGTTCCCCAGGGTCTTTTTAATCAAAACAAACATTACGTTTTATAGCTTTCTTCTGTATTAAAAGATCATTAGCCTTGCATGCTCAAAGCCTTTAATTGTTTTAACCCCTTTGCACCTACAGGCCCCTGCCGGTAATGTGTAATTGTCTTTGAATAAAATGGGTTAAGTCTGGTCCATTTAGGAATCACTGAGCATTAATACATTGTACCCAGCATGACCTCCAGATCCCCAAGAGTTGTCTGCCAGTGTATTACTCTTAAATTAGCAAGGGGAAATTCTCCTTGTTGTAGCTGGACAGAAAACAGCTGTGCTCATTAAAAATAGGAGAAACGGCTAAGTGGTTATATAATTAACACCATGTAATTAAAAGAGAATTTTAACAGTACTGTAGTTTTTGCAGAAAAGCTATTACTTGTATGGCAATGAATTGCACTATTATCTATCTATCTATCTATCTATCTATCTATCTATCTATCTATCTCATATCTATCTATCATATCTATCTATCTATCTATCTATCTATCTATCTATCTATCAAGGGGTGGACACAAACAGCAGACGGCCCCTTTGTAAAGAATGTGCCCCCTTCCCTCAGTGCTTGTGGAAACAGGCAGGGGTGCACCTAGCCTTTCTGCTGCCAGAGTCAAAAATTGAAAAGCCCCCCCCCCCCATGCCAAATTCTCAACCTAGCCCCTTTCCTGCAACCCTACTTTAAAGATAAACTTGGAGACCATTACATACAGCGCTACAAACATACAGCAGAATACAGCTCACATACCTCTTACATCCAGTGATGTCTTCTCTGATGTAGATGTTATCTTTCCTCATCTTGATCAATAAATAAAATAACAATACCAAACTAAAAAAATTAAAATAACTATGCCAATAAAATAGTATTGATGACACTAATAGTGCAGCCATAATGTCCCCCAAAGTAATTGCTCTAAGCGGATAGTGTGCCAGGATGCCCCCCACAGTAATAGTGCTCCCCAAAGTCCCACCAATCAAAATAATTTAGTGTTAACAGTGCCCCTCATAGTAATAATGTCTCTATTGTGCCCCGAAAGTAATAATGTCCCCATAGTGCCCATACTATTAATATTGTTCCCTGTAGTTCCCCAGTGGCAATAATTCTCTTACAATGAATGCCAGTAGAAAAATTTACCCGTTTAATGTGCACCAGTACAAAAATACCCCCTATAATTAGAGATGTCCCGAATAGAGTTGAGCGAACACCTGGATGTTCGGGTTCGACGAGTTCGGCCGAACTTTCGAAAAATGTTCGGGTTCGGGATCCGAACTCGACCCGAACTTCATCCCGAACCCGAACCCCATAGAAGTCAATGGGGACCCGAACTTTTGGGCACTAAAAAGGCTGTAAAACACACCCGGAAAGGGCTAGAGGGCTGCAAAAGGCAGCACAATGTAGTTAAATCCCCTGCAAACAAATGTAGATAGGGAAATGATGAGTTAACATAAAATAAATAAAAATTAAACAATATTAATTGGAGTGAGGTCCCATAGCACAGAATCAGGCTTCAAGTCACCCACCAATGGAGAAGGTCACTTACTATTATTTTGACCACAGCACCCAGACAAAGGAGAGAGGTCCCACAGCAGAGAACCAGGCATCATATCACCCACCACAGGAGTAGGCCACCATTTAGTTACTTTGACCCCTACACCCAGACGGAGGAGAGAGGTTACACAGCAGAGAATCAGGCATTTAGATCACCCACCACAGGAGTAGGCCACCATTGAATCAGACCCCGGCAACCATGTCAGATGGCACAAGCATAAGCTTTATATCAATCAGCACAGGAGAAGGCGACTTTGACAGACTTTGACCCTACACACGGACGGAGGAGAGAGGTTTCAAAGCAGAGAATCAGGCATTTAGATCACCCACCACAGGAGTAGGCCCCAATTTAATGGGACCCCGGCAACCATGTCAGATGGCACAACCATCAGCTTCATATCAATCAGCACAGGAGAAGGCGACTTTGAAAGACTTTGACCCCTACACCCAGACGGAGGAGAGAGGTTTCACAGCAGAGAATCAGGCATTTAGATCACCCACCACAGGAGTAGGCCCCCATTGAATCAGACCCTGGCAACCATGTCAGATGGCACAACCATCAGCTTTATATCAATCAGCACAGGAGAAGGCGACTTTGAAAGACTTTGACCCCTACACCCAGATGGAGGAGAGAGGTTTCACAGCAGAGAATCTGGCATCATATCAACCACCACAGGAGAAGCCACCATTTAGTTACTTTGACCCCTGCACCCAGGAAGAGGAGAGAGGCACCACAGCACATATTCTGGCATCATATCAGCCACCACAGGAGAAGCCACCATTGAGTTACTTTGACCCCTGCACCCAGGAAGAGGAGAGAGGCCCCACAGCACATATTCTGGCATCATACTAACCACCACAGGAGAAGCCACCATTGAGTTACTTTGACCCCTGCACCCAGGAAGAGGAGAGAGGCCCCACAGCACATATTCTGGCATCATACTAACCACCACAGGAGAAGCCACCATTGAGTTACTGAGTTGTCAGTAATGACGCCCCCTGCCGTGCTGAATACGCGTTCAGATAAAACGCTGGCCGTCGGGCAGGAAAGCACCTCCAAGGCATAACATGCTAACTCTGGCCACGTGGACAATTTCGAAACCCAGTAGTTGAATGGGGCCGAACCATCCGTCAGGATGTGGAGGGGTGTGCAGACATACTGTTCAACCATGTTAGTGAAATGCTGCCTCCTGCTAACACGTTCCGTATCAGGTGTCGGTGCAGATAGCTGTGGCGTGGAGACAAAACTTTTCCACATTTCTGCCATGCTAACCCTGCCCTCAGATGAGCTGGCCGTGACACAGCTGCGTTGGCGACCTCTTGCCACTCCTCTGCCTTCACCTTCCACCTGTTCCCCTGTGACATGTGGGAATGCTCTCAAGAGCGCCTCTATCAGCGTGCGCTTGTACTCGCGCATCTTACGGTCGCGCTCCAGTTCAGGAATTAAAGTGGGCACATTGTCTTTATACCGGGATCCAGCAGGGTGGCCACCCAGTAGTCTGCACACGTTAAAACGTGGGCAACTCTGCTGTCGTTGCGCAGGCATTGGAGCATATATTCGCTCATGTGGGCCAGGCTACCCATGGGTAAGGACAAGCTGTCCTCTGTGGGAGGCGATCGTCATCGTCCACCGTATCCCCCAGCCACGCACCAGTGATGGGCCTGGGCTGCCACCCCGCTGTGAACTTGCGCCATCCTCGTCCCCTCCACCTCCTCCTCCTCATCCTCCTCGTCCTCCAGTACAGTGCCTTGGCTGGCGACTTGTGAACCTGTCCTCTGCTGCTTAAACAAACCTCCCTCTGAGCCAATTCGAACAGACTGGCCCGAAAGTGTTAGAAACGAGCCCTCATCCTCCTCCTCCTCCTCCACCTGGGCCACCTCCTCTAACATCATTGCCCTAAGTGTTTTCTCAAGGAGACATAGAAGTGGTATTGTAACGCTGATAACAGTGTCATCGCCACTGGCCATGTTGGTGGAGTACTCGAAACAGCGCAGCAGGGCACACAGGTCTCGCATGGAGGCCCAATCATTGGTGGTGAAGTGGTGCTGTTCGGCAGTACGACTGACGCGAGCGTGCTGCAGCTGAAACTCCACTATGGCCTGCTGCTGCTCGCACAGTCTCTCCAGCATGTGCAAGGTGGAGTTCCACCGGGTGGGCACGTCGCATATGAGGCGGTGAGCGGGAAGGTCGAAGTTCCGCTGTAGCGCAGACAGGCGAGCAGCGGCAGGATGTGAACGGCGGAAGCGCGCACAGACGGCCCGCACTTTATGCAGCAGCTCTGACATGTTGGGGTAGTGGTGAATGAACCTCTGCACCACCAAGTTCAGCACATGCGCCAGGCAAGGGATGTGCGCCAAACCGGCTAGTCCCAGAGCTGCCACGAGATTTCGCCCATTATCGCATACCACCAGGCCTGGCTTGAGGCCCACCGGCAGAAACCACTCGTCGGTCTGTTGTTCAATACCCCGCCACAACTCCTGCGCGGTGTGGGGCCTGTCCCCAAACATATGAGTTTCAGAATGGCCTGCTGACGCTTACCCCGGGCTGTGCTGAAGTTGGTGGTGAAGGTGTGTGGCTGACCGGATGAGCTGGTGGAAGCAGTGGAGGAGGAAGCCGAGTAGGAGGAGGAGGCTACAGGAGGCAGAGAATGATGCCCTGCGATCCTAGGGGGCGGAAGGACGTGCGCCAAGGAACTGTCCGCCGGGGCCCAGCCGCCACTACATTCATCCAGTGTGCAGTTAGTGAGATATAGCGTCCCTGGCCGTGCTTACTGGTCCACGTATCTGTGGTTAGGTGGACCTTGCCACAAATGGCGTTGCGCAGTGCACACTTGATTTTATCGGACACTTGCATGTGCAGGGAAGGCACGGCTGTCTTGGAGAAGTAGTGGCGGCTGGGAACCACATACTGCGGGACAGCCATGGCCATCAGCTGTTTGAAGCTGTCTGTGTCCACCAGCCGGAATGACAGCATTTCAAAGGCCAGCCGTTTAGAAATGCTGGCGTTCAGGCCAAGGGCCTCGAGGGTGACTCGGGGGAATTTGCGCTTCTCTCTAAGGTTTGAGATATTGAGAGCTGAACGCTGCTGTGTGATATAGTAGAGACGCTAGTTGACGGTGGCGGTGGTGGTGGTGTCGGTGGCACATCCTCTGTTTGCTGCCTCGGCAGGTGGCAACATTCCTCTCGAGGCGGAAGCCGAGGCAGCAGCGGTAGAGGGAGCAGGGGAGCCTCAGCGAGTGCCTGGTTTTTAAGGTGTGTACCCCACTGCAGTTCATGCTTTGCATGTAGATGCCTGGTCATGCAGGTTGTGCTGAGGTTCAGAACGTTAATGCCTCGCCTCAGGCTCTGATGGCAGAGCGTGCAAGTCACTCGGGTCTTGTCGGTAGGACATTGTTTAAAGAAGTGCCATGCCAGGGAACTCTTTGAAGCTGCCTTTGTGGGGCTGGGTCCCTGTTGGCGATGTCCAGTAGCAGGCGAACTCTGGGGCGGCGGCTCGCCTGCTTTGGCCCCTGCTCCCTCTTTGGCTTCGCTGTTGTCTCGGTCTCACCACTACCTCTTCCTCTGAACTGTGAAAGTCATCGCCACGACCTTCAGTCCATGTGGGGTCTAAGACCTCATCGTCCTCTGCATCGTCTTCCACCCAGTCTCCCTCCCTGACCTCCTCCTGTTCAGTCTGCACACTGCAAAAAGACGCGGCAGTGGGCACCTGTGTTTCAGTCATCATCAGAGAGTCGGTGACTCTGCTGTGGTGGTATTCCCATGTCCTCTTCATCTGGAGACATAAGTGGTTGTGCGCCAGTGCATGGTATGTCTTCCTCCACTGGGGAAGGGCTAGGTGGACGCCCCTGGGAAACCCTGGAAGCAGAGTCTTCAAACAGAAGAAGAGACTGCTGCATAACTTGTGGCTCAGACCGTTTCCCTGATATGCTTGGGGGTGATGTGACAGACTGATGGGCTTGGTTTTCAGGTGCCACCTGTGCGCTTTCCGCAGAAGACTGGGTGGAAGACCATGTAGTGAACGTGCTGGAAGCACTGTCGGCCACCCAATCGATTAATGCCTGTACCTGCTCAGGCCTTACCATCCTAAGAGCGGCATTGGGCCCCACGAGATATTGCGGTACACTCTGCCGGCTAGTTGAGGGAGTTCGTTCCCTACTGTGTGCGCCTGGGGCCGAACGGCCACGTCCTCTACCAGCAACAGAGGCTCCACGGACACCACCACGACCGCGTCCTCGTCCCTTAATAGTATTTTTCTTCATTGTTGCGATTCAACTCGCACCACAATGAAATATATTATTTTTTATAAGCAAAATCCCCTCACTGGAATACTTTCAGTCTTTTTGACTGTATGGATTACAGATGGAATGACTGTTATATGTGAGTACCGCTTTCTTTGACAGATTCTAGTATGGGTACATATATGTTTTCCCAACCCCAGCACATTAGTTTGCTAATTCCAGATGTATGAAACGCAGGCCTAACTGTATCTAGTATATTGAACGCCAGATAAACTAACTTGGCCTTTTTAAATAAAAAATTCCCTCACTGGAATACTTTCAGTCTTTTGACTGTATGGATTACAGATGGAATGACTGTTATATGTGAGTACCGCTTTCTTTGACAGATTCTAGTATGGGTACATATATGTTTTCCCAACCCCAGCACATTAGTTTGCTAATTCCAGATGTATGAAACGCAGGCCTAACTGTATCTAGTATATTGAACGCCAGATAAACTAACTTGGCCTTTTTTAAATAAAAAATTCCCTCACTGGAATACTTTCAGTCTTTTGACTGTATGGATTACAGATGGAATGACTGTTATATGTGAGTACCGCTTTTTGACAGATTCTAGTATGGGTACATATATGTTTTCCCAACCCCAGCACATTAGTTTGCTAATTCCAGATGTATGAAACGCAGGCCTAACTGTATCTAGTATATTGAACGCCAGATAAACTAACTTGGCCTTTTTAAATAAAAAAATTCCCTCACTGGAATACTTTATGGCTTTTCACTGTATGGATTACAGGTGGACTGGTATTAGTAGGGGTGACACAAGCACACCCAAGTCCCTGATGTAGGATTTCTATGGCACAGACCACTATTACAAGTGATTAATGGACGTTGGGAGAGATTGTGCTGCAGCACTAGTCCCAAGATGGCCGCCGCCTATCAGCCCAGTAACATGTGCCACAAAATGGTCTGCACAACCTTTAAAAAAATAGCCTTGGACTGTGCTGCTAAATCGCTATTGGTCTGAATCCCAGGTGTAGATGTCTGACTTGTTTGGAGCTTTGAATGCACACTGTGGCAGCTTCTGCTGCAGCACTACAAGTCGCAAAATGGCGGCCGGCGGTCAGCCCAGGTACATGTGGATGGAAAAATCACTCTGGCCACTCTAAAAATAGCCAATCCCTATCAAAAAAGCAGCTCAGCTGCAGTTGTTCAGATGAATCACAGGTGGAGGAGAGAAATTTGCTTCCAGTTATTCAATTATCCCTGCCTATTCTCGCCCTAGCATCAGCTGCGTCTATCCCTGTTCTATTCACATCGGGAGTGAGCACGTCCCGACGTGCGCACAAGCTTATAAAGAGGCTGAGTCACATGCTGCACTTGGCCAATCACAGCCTTGCCAATAGTAGGCATGGCTGCGATGGCATCTTAGGGCAAGTAGTATGATGCATGTTGATTGGCTGCTTTGCAGCCTTTCAAAATGCGCCAAAATACATGCCGAACGACGAACCCGAACCCGAACTTTTACGAAAAAGTTCGGGTTCGGGTCCGTGTCACGAACACCCCAAAATTCGGTACGGACCCGAACTATGCTCGAACTGTTCGCTCAACACTAGTCCCGAACTATTCGCCGGCGAACAGTTCCCAGCGAACATCGCATGTTCGCATTCGGCGCGGCGGGCGAACATATGCGATGTTCAATTCGCCCCCTATACTTTATTATTGAGCAAACTTTGACCCTATACCTCACAGTCAGCAGACACATTCCAGCCAATCAGCATAACCTCCCTCCCAGACCCTCCCACCTCCTATCAAAAAGCAAGGACAGCATCCATCTTAGGCCCCTTTCACACGGGCGAGTTTTCCGCGCGGGTGTAATGCGTGATGTTGCACCCGAACTGAATCCGGACCCATTCACTTCTATGGGGCTGTGCACATGACAGTTGATTTTCACGCATCACTTTTGTGATGCGTGAAAATCGCAGCATGCTCTATCTTCTTCGTTTTTAACGGAACGCAGGCCCCATAGAAATGAATGGGGCTGCGGGAAAATCGCCAGCATCCGCAAGCAAGTGTGGATGCTTTGCGATGTTCCCGCATGGTTGCTATGCAACCATCGGGATGTGTAACCGGTTCTGTATTATTTCACATTATAACATAGTTATAATGTAAAATAATACCCTTGGCCATCTTCCTAATGTTTAAACAGGTGCAGAATGGGTTAAAAATAATAAACTAATATTAACTTACCTGTTCCATTTGATCGCGAAGCCTGGCCTCCTCTCCGTTAGCTTGCTAGTAGGAAAAGGACCTGTGATGATGTCACAGCATCACATGGCCCAATCACCTGCTCCATCACTATGCTGATGGAGCATGTGATTGGTCCATGTGACCATGTGACATCATCACAGGTCCTTTTCCTACTAGCAAGCTAACGGAGAGGAGGCCGGGCTTCGCGATCAAATGGAACAGGTAAGTTAATATTAGTTTATTATTTTTAACCCATTCTGCACCTGTTTAAACATTAGGAAGATGGCCAAGGGTATTATTTTACATTATAACTATGTTATAATGTGAAATAATACCAGCGGGACAATTTCTGACCCAAACATGCACTTCTGTGAAGAAGTGCAGGTTCGGGTCTGGGTACCAAAAGTGCCGATTTTTCTCCCGCGCGTGCAAAACCCATGACAGCGCTTTGCACTTGCAGGGAAAAATCGCGGCGATTCCCGCAATGCACCCGCACTGTTTGACGGAGTGCACCCGCAACGCCCGTGTGAAAGGGGCCTTAGATTCATTCTGAAGCTGCAGTGTTAGTTAGAGCAGGGAGAGGGTTGCTGAATTAATATAGGGATTCTAGGGAAAGCGTTAGCTACTATTGTTCTGTGTCCACTCCAGTCCTCAAAGACTCATCGGCTTCTTTCACATGAGCGTGTCCGGATTAGTCACCATTCACACGTCCGTAGTGTGTTGCGGATCCGCAACACACCATGCCGACACTCCCCATAGAGATGCCTACTCTTGTCCGCAGGATGCGGACAAGAATAGGGCATGCTCTCTTTTACGGAGCTGCGGCCGGATGTTTCGGGGCCAAAACCTGGAAGTTCGGGGCCACGGCTCCGCATCACAATGGATGCGGACAAAAATTGCGGATGTGTTAATGGGGCCTTAGGTCCGGATGCGCTGCGGATGCGTTCAGTGAAAACTGTGCGATTTCACAATTAGGCCTCATGCACACGACCGTTGTTTGATTCCGTGTCCGTTGCTCCGTTTTTCATGATTTTCTGCGGACCCATTGGCTTTCAATGGGTCCGTGGAAACCTCGGCAAATGCACCGTTTGTCCTCCGCGTCCGTGGTCCCTGATTCCAGTCCGTCAAAAAAATATAACCTGTCCTATTCTTGTCCGTGAAAAACGGTTCACGGACCCATTCAAGTCAAAGGGTCCGTGAAAAAATGCGGATGGCCATCTGTGTGTCATCCACGTTCCGTGTCCGTTTTTTTTGCGGATCCCTTGGCAGGCACTTGGGAAAAATTGTCAGCCTGTCTTTTGGTAAAATCTTTTGGGTCATGTCCGCTAAAAAAAACGGAAGACACACGGAAACACAACGGAAGGCAAAAACGGACACGGATCACTGAACAACGGAACCCCTTTTTGCGGACAGCATAAAAAAAAGGTTGTGTGCATGAGGCCTTAAAGCCATTCAGTTTTGCCTGCGATTGCGTTCAGTTGTTCAGTTTTTTCCGTGCGGGTGCAATGCGTTTTGATGCGTTTTTCACGCGCATGATAAAAAACTGAAGGTTTACAAGCAATATCTCCTAGCTACCATCAGTGAAAAACGCAACGCACCCGCACTTGCTTGCGGATGCAGTGCGCTTTTCACGCAGCCCCATTCACTTCTATGGGGATAGGGCTGCGTGAAAAACGCAGAATATAGAACTTGCTGCGATTTTCTTGCAACGCACAAGTGATGTGTGAAAAAAAGCGCTCATTTACACAGACCCATTGAAATGAATGGGTCAGGATTCAGTGTGGATGCTATGCGTTCACGTCAGGCTTTGCACCCGCGCGGAAAACTCGCTCGTGTGAAAGGGGCCATCTGCTGTAAGGACAGTGTCCTGACAGCACCCCAAAATGCCCTTTTTAGGGTTGGTACATGAGTCTCCTTTTATTTTTATTTTTTATATATATATTGCAGTTGCCTGCCTGTGTGTGAGAGGCCACAGGCCCACAGACTGTACTGTGTGCACACCACTCATATAGGGTGGCACAGTACCTTGTAGATAAAAAAGTCATTTCATTTTTACCCTTTAATATAATTGCAGTTGCCTGCCAGTGTGTGTCAGGCCCACAGACTGTACTGTGCCCACTGCCCACCACTCATATAGGGTGTCACAGTACATTGCACGGCGCACGCGCATTGACCTAAAATTCAAACGAAGTGGACCGAGCATGGGTCTTTTTTCATCTCCCTGTTACAAAATTCTATTCACTACACAGGCCCTGGCCCTGATAACGAACAAAACAGAGATTAAACTGATAGGAATAGTACTTGTATATCAACAGAAAAATGAGTACTACAATATCCCTTAAAAAATAGCTTTTATTAAATAAACTTAAAATCAATACATATCCTTAATAGGGGAGAACAAATACAAAAGCGCCACACAATCCACCATACTATCCTTCATAAACATCTAATCAAGGGTAATCAATATGTAAACCTCTTCTCAGTTATTGAAATGAGACACTGGGCATATAGATGCTCAGACGGGCACCACTGCAAACACTCCTCTCTTAATAATACCTATACTGTGGGTCTAGGGTAAAGTCACCAAAGCTCCGGTGCGTATCTACGCCATCCATGAAATGAGAATACCCCGCCAGTATAGGTGTGTCACTATTCCACTAGTATTCGCCCCAATGTCCACACATCTAAATCTAAAGGAGGAATATAATGAACATACCCACACGGAAACCGCCGACTCGATAGTTGAATGGAAAGTGAGTGCGCCTCCTCTACGCGCGTTTCGCAGAAATGCTTCTTCAGGACTTCAGTGCCCCAAATTGGAAGTAAGAGGACCGACCAATCATCTTTTTCCATCTCCCGGTTCCTAAAAACTATTCGATACATGCCCCCTAATAGAGGACATAACAGGGATTAAACTGATAGGAATAGTACTACCTAGCACACCACTCATTTAGGGTGGCACAGTACATTGCACGGCGCACGCGCAGTGCCCCAAATTGGAAGGAAGAGGACCGACCAACCATCTTTTTCCATCTCCCGGTTCCTAAAATCTATTCCATACACCGGCCCCTGATAGGGGACAAAACAGAGATTAAACTGGTAAGAACAGATTTTTTTAATTTAAAAAAAAGAGGACAGCCTCTGCGGAGCTGGGTATTTTTTGGCCACTTTACTGAACACTCATGCACAATGGCTGTAGGCTCATGCTTCCTTTTGCAAAGGTGACAAACCTGGTCAGTCAAACCCAGGGCAACATCATAGACCTCATCCCATATGCGGTTTTTCTGGAGCGTGCCCTGCGAAGAGAACTGGATCAGGCCGTAGATAAACATGAAGAGGAAGAGTTGTTGTCACCATCACCACCAGAAGCAGCCTTGTCGTCGTCGATTGCTGGACCTGCGGCAACGCAGAGAGAGGAGTCTGAAGAAGAGGAGTCAGAGGAGGAAGGTGGCTGTGAAGAGGTGGAAGACCAACCACAGCAGGTGTTCCAGGGGGCTTGTTGTCACCTTTCGGGGACCCTTGGTGTTGTACGTGGCTGGGTGGAGAAAGAGACCTTTAATGACCACAGTGAGGACAAGGAACGGGACATGGCTAGCTTGGTATCCAACCTTGTGCAAATGGGGAGTTTGCGGTTGTGCAAATGGACTGTTTGCGGTTGTTTGCGGTGCATTAAACGGGGAGTTTGGTCTGTCAGAGTTTGGTCTGTCACTGTGAAGCGGGCGTAACCCTTATACTACCTGATCGATAACATCATACATGATCGTATACACACACTGGATGTTTTAAAGAACGTTATTCCAAACAATTAAGGAATGTTAGGTGATTTATGCCCTTTATGGATTAAAACCAGACTCTGCGTCAACTGCGTAATTTTCCGTGGGAGTTTTTCCATGGATCCCCCTCCGGCATGCCACAGTCCAGGTGTTAGTCCCCTTGAAACAACTTTTCCATCACTATTGTGGCCAGAAAGAGTCCCTGTGGGTTTTAAAATTAGCCTGCCAATTGAAGTTTATGGTGGTTCGCCCGTTTTCCCGATTCGCGAACATTTGTGGAAGTTTGTGTTCGCCGTTCGCGAACGGAAAATTTTATGTTCGCGACATCTCTACCTATCATGTGTGACAATACAAAAATACCCCCCTTCCTTTCAGATCCATATGCTCAGACAGACCCCTTATATCAGATGCTCAGACCCATCATATCAGCTGCTCAGACCCCCCATATTAGATACTTAGGCCCCCCATATCAGACGCTCATTCAGGCTCCCATATGCTTAGACAGACTTCCATATGCTCAGGCCGACCTCGATATTAGTTGCTCAGATCCCCCATATGAGTTGTTCAGATCTCCCATATCAGCTGCTCAGACCACCATATTAGATGCTCAGTAGTGATGATCACCAAAGTATTCAGGTGTTCGGGCCGAACACATAGCGATATTTGTGCGCTTGGCCGAGCACCCGAGTATAATGGAAGTCAATGGGAGACAACTAGGCACCCCCTGCTCTGAAGACGAGAGGGTGACTGGTCTATTTGAAAAGGTCAGAAAGTGACAGAAACACCACCAAAATGAATTGGGAACAGCATGGGGACGATGTCTCGATGCATCTTGGACTCCCAGGTTGCTGCTTGGAACCATGTTGTCCTAGTTGTACGCCACTTTTACAGACTGACAAAAATACGCACAAATAAAAAAAAAAGATTCACAGGAAAAATAGTTAGGAAACATTCTTTCCAGTATATTTAATTGTATATAAAGTGCAAGTGCAGCCAAAAATTACAACCAAGAGGCACTCCGAAACAGCCTTTATATCACATAATGGAGGGCCTCATTCACATTGTGGTACAATTGTTCAGGTAATAGGACTCCTACACTCATAAAGCCTATGCCCTAAGTGAAAGGGCTGCCAAAAATTACAAGGAAGAGGCACTCCAATACACCCTTTATTACACATAAAGGAGGGCATGATACACACCCTTGAAAAATTATGATTGGTGGCCTGCTGGTGACCCTCAAAAACATTTGGAGCAAGGGCCTGCTGGTGACCCTCTAAAACATTAGGGGCGAGGGCCTGCTGGTGAGCTTATTCTCTAAAACCTTATATGCGAGTCCCTGCTGGTGAGCTGATGCTCAAAAACATTATATGCGAATGCCTGCAGTTGAGCTGATGCTCTAAAACTTATATGCGAGTGCTGTTCATATATTATATATGCTGTTATATGTTGTTCATCTGATGCTCTAAGAGTACTTTCACACTAGCGTTATGGATTCCACAAACGGTCCAAAACGATCAGTTAAGCCCCAATGCATTCTGAATGGATAAGGATCCGTTCAGAATGCATCAGTTAGGCTTTAACAAAAGTGGACGTACTAAATCAAAAGATAGTGGAGTTTCGAATGTCACCTTTATAACTCAATATAGTAGTGAGTATCAGGAGATTTGTAATATTGTCCGCAAACATCTATCTGTGTTGAACTTTGAAGATGTGTGGTCCGACATTCTAGGGAGTGGGATTAGATGTGCTGCTAGAAGGGCTCCCTCAATAGGGAATATTGTCAGTCCCAGTTTATATCAAGAAAATAAAAATGTAATCTTGCCTTGGCTCCATACTAAAGGTTGTTTTAAATGTGGCCATAAAAAATGCATATGTTGCGATCATTTAAAAGTCAGCAGAGATTTTGTTTCATGTTCAGATAACAATATCTACAATGTTAAAAGCTATATAAACTGCAACACTCGCAATGTGATATATGTAATCACTTGTGAGGATTGCAGATTACAATATGTGGGCCACACTACTAACCCTCTCAAGGTGCGCATACGCAAGCATATTTCTGACATTCCCCATTACCGCACCCGCAATGTATCAGCGGCCAGTACACACTTTGCGCTGATACATGGCGGTGATATCACCAAATTAAAAGTGCAAGGTATAGAAAGGGTGTTTAACCCTTTGAGAGGGGGTGATATCAAAAGAAAACTCCTTAATCGTGAATCCTTTTAGATGTTCAAATTGAAAACCAGAATACCACTTGGTCTGAACAAAAAATACGACTTAATACTGCAATATTAATTGGATGTCATATGCCTTTTTCTGTGACTTTTTCTTTTTTTCTTCTCTTTTTTGTTTTTCAATCAGATATATATATATTTTTTATGTAATGAAGTATATAGCTGGTGAGTCTGTTACTGATTGCGATCAGATGTGAGGTCATGTGACCTGAGCAATCAGTTTTTCAGCTGAACACCAGCTTTTTAAGCTTGCTTTTTGTCTTTTGTACATATGTCATGATGAAGGACCTGGATTTGTAAAGGTCTGAAACGCGTAACATTGTACTGGTGTCCTGGTGTTATGGAAGTTTTTATATCTTATACATTGTACTAGTGTCCTGGTGTTATGGAAGTTTTTATATCTTATCTACAATAAAGAATCACGCCTGACTGGTGAGCTGGACGTTTTCACTTTTATCAGTTAGGCTCCGTTCCGCCTCTATTCCGTTTTGGAGGCGGACACCAAAACGCAGCATGCACCATTTTGGTGTCCGTCTGAAGAGGCGGAGCCTAATGGATCCGTTTTTAATTACAATGTAAGTCAATGGGGACGGGTCTGTTTTCAATGACACAATATGGTGCATTTGAAAAAGGATCCGTTCCCCATTGACTTTCAATTTAATTCAAAACAGATCCATTTTGGTCATTTTTCTTCAAACCTAATGCAAATGGATCAGTTCTGAACAGATACAAACATTTGCATTATAGGTGCGGGTTCGTCTGTGCAAATATACAGACGGATCCTCACCAACGCAAGTGTGAAAGTACCCTAAAACATTATATGCGAGTGTATGCGGTTCAAATGACGCTCTAAAAAATTTGAGTTGAGAGCCTGCAGTTAAGCTGACCCTATAAAAAAAAATTGAGTGGCGGAAATGGGGGGGGGGGGGGGGAATCTGTGGAGATGTGCATCATTTTATGCTATGTATCACCCAAAAAATCCCCCCCCATAACAGTGTTCCTGTGTAGTGAATGACCCCCAATACAGGGGGTGGGGGTCAGCACCTGGTTTCATAATGGCAGCGGGACCCAGTGCAGTCACTGTATTCTATTACACGGGGCCCTGCTCACTGTAATCATATCTAAGTGTAGGCATTGTTTAACTATAGAAATCATCTTCAGTCCAGCAGCCTGTAGTACTTACTAGTAACTTCCTTAGCAGGCAGGAGGCCGGACGGCTGCAGTGTAACTCCTTACATCACGCACCTGCTTCATTCATAAAGTGGGAGGAGCAGGTGCGTGACGAAGTCAATTACGCTGCAGCCGCCCGCCTCCTGCCTGCTACGAAGTTACTAGTAAGTACTGCAGGCTGCTGGATTGAAGATGATTTCTATAGTTAAGTGATGCCTACACTTAGATATGATTACTACAGTGAGCGGGGACCGATGTAATACAATACAGGGACTGCATCGGGCCCTGCTGCCGTTATAAAACCAGATGCTGACCCCCACCCCCTGTATTGGAGGTCATTCACTACACAGGAACACTGTTATGGGGGGGATCTGTGGATGACACATAGCATAAAATGCTATATCCGCTGCCATTACAAAACCAGATGCCGGCCCCCAGCCCCTCCTCCCTCCCGTTGATACACCCACTGGCCACGCTGTGCAGCATCGCGGCGGCGGTGTATCCGAGTAAACTGCCCATTTGACCCATAAGACGCACTGCCAAGCGCAAGTTGGTGCCACGTGTCCAGCTTGGACATCCAGTAGTTGTAAGGCACTGAGGGATCATTTAGGACTCTGACACGGTCTACTATGTATTCCTTTACCATCTTCCAAAACATTTCCCTCCTTGTAGCATTAGGCCGCGCTTCAGGGTGAGGTTGCTGGCGGGGTGTCATGAAAGTGTCCCATGCCTTGGAAAGTGTTGTCCTGCCTCTGTTGGCACTGCTGTGTGTTCCTCTTGTCTCTCTTCCTCGGTTGCCTAAGGAAGTACGGAGTCTGCCAGCCACGTAGTCAGAAGAAGAATTTTGGAGCAATCTCTCAACAAGCACCTTCTGGTATTGCACTGTCTTACTCGTCCTCTCCACCAGGAATTAGAGACGAGAAGTTCTCTTTGTAGCGGGGTCAAAAAGGGTGAACACCCAGTAATCCATGTTATCTAAAATGCCTATAACACGAGGGTCGCAGGAAAGGCAGCCTAACATGAAGTCAGCCATGTGTGCCAGAGTAGCAACAGGAAAGACGATGTCGACATCAGGATGAGTCTCTATCTCTTCATCCTCCTCTTCTGCTTATCCACGCTAAACAGATGGAATTAAAGTTCCATGGGTACTAGCCTATGTAGCAGAGGCAACTGTCTCCAGCTCCTACTCATCCTCTTCATGGTCCAATTTGCGCTGAGAAGACAAACTGTGGGTGGTCTGGCTATCACCGTGTGTAATGTCCTCCACCATTTCATCGTCTGCCACATTGAGATCGTCGTTCTTAATTGTGAGTAGCGATCATTTGAGTAGATGGTGGGATAGTTACGCTGATAATAGCGTTATCGCCACTAACCATCTGTGTGGATTCATCAAAGTTTTTTAAAACCTCATAGAGGTCTGACATCAATGCCCACTGCTTGCTCACTTGTGAATAGTGGCAGTTGACTCTAAAGGCGAAGACCATGTTGCAGCTGGTATTCCACAACTGCCCTATGCTGCTCACAAAGCCTGGAGAACATGTAGAACGTAGAGTTCCAGCGCGTGCTCACATCGCACAACAGTTGGTAAGCTGGAAGCCACAAGCGCTGCTGCAGCGTTGACAGACCAGCTGAAGCTGTCGATGACTTGCGGAAATGGGTAAACACGTGGCGCGCCTTCACTAGTAGCTCGTGCAAATTGGGGTAAGTTTTGATAAACCGCTGAACCACTAAGTTTAAGACTTGGGCTAGGCATGGCATGTGTGTCAGGTTGCCGAGCTCCAAAGCCGCCACCAAGTTACGGCCATTGTCCGACACAACCATGCCTGATTGTAGGTTAAGTAGCTAGAGCCACAGCTCGCTCTGGTCCCTTATACCCTGCTATAGCTCTGGGGCGGTGTGCTGTTTGTCCCCTAAGCAGATCAGCTTCAGCACGGCCTGTTGGCGCGTACCCACAGCAGTGCTACACAGCTAGTGACTGATGGCTGACTGCTGCTGGAGGTGGAAATGGATGAAGAGGCAGCAGAGTTGGAGAAGGGGGGGGTTGGAGCCAGTAAAATAGATGCTGGCGGAGACCCTGATGGACGTAGGGCCTGAAATCCTGGGCGTGTGTAGCACCTGTGCCATCTCAGGATACGACTCACTCCCGGCCTCCACAACATTAACCCAGTGTGCGGTCAGGGAAATGTAGCGTCCTTGGCCACCAGCTCTTGTCCATGTTTCCGTGGTGAAATGGCACGGGTGATGTTCTGGGACACATGCTAGTGTTAGGCAGGTACGGCTGGGGACTGCGCACCGAAGGGCTGCCATCGACATCCGGCTGCGGAAGGCATCAGTGTCCACAAGCCTAAATGGCAACATTTCATAGGCCAGTAATTTCGAAAGTTGTGCATTTAGTGCTATGGTCTGTGGGTGAGTATTTGCGCTTGCGTTCAAATGCCTATGTTATCAACACTTGGATACTGCGCTTGGACAGGGAAGATGATGTTGTTGCTGATGGTTCATGTGAAGGTCCAGGTTCAGGGCAAGGGGCATCCAGGCCTATGTCTTTGACAGGGGATTGGCCAGCAGTAACACAGGGGAAGAGGAGGCAGTCGTGTGACCCGCAGACCCAGATTGTGGACCCAGGCGTTCGACCCACTTATTAGGGTGCTTGGATGCCATGTGGCGGATCATGCTGATGGCGATGAGGTTGCTAGTGTTCACATCCCGGCTAATTTTGGTACGGCACAGGTTGCAAACTATCACTCTTGTCGTCTGCACTCTCCTCAAAAAAGTGCCATATTGCGGAACACCTACCCCTTGGCAAGGTAGATTTACTCATGGGGGTGCTTGGTGTAACAGTTGCGGGCCTTTTTGGTGTGGGCCGACATCTCCCTTTTGAAACCCCACTGCCTCTTACAGACTGTTGCTGTGCTACAGATCCCTCCCCTTCTGTACTGCTGTCCTCGCTCAGCTTTTCACCTTCCCATGTTGTGTCAGTGACCTCATCGTCCAACACCTCCTCTTCCACTTCTTCAATGTGCTCATCCTCCTGACTTAACCTAACCACAACCTCAGTGATTGACAACTGTGTCTCATCATCATCCATCTCGTGAAATAATGATTGCTGTTCACCACCGTCATCTTCTTCAGACTGTGAAGGCTTAAGAGGTTGGGAATCAGGACACAATATCTCAGGTACCTCTTCAAGCGTGCTGCGTTGTGAGGGCCAAATCTAATAGTGGCGCTGGAAAGAGCTCCTTGGAATATCCGAGTGTGGGATTACTGGTTTGGCATGCCTCTCTATGGTGGGAGGAAGGATGATCAGAGTGAGGATTCGGTTGACCAGACTCTTGGCTACAGAGAGTGGATGAGAGGGTGGTGCTTAACCAACTGGAAGAATTATCTTCAGTAATCCAACAGACCAACTTTTCGCAGTGGTCTGACTTGGACAGTGTTGTCCTGCGCCACCCAGCTAAGTTGGACATGAAGCTGGGTACAGTGGATGTTTTTTTTTTTCTGGCTACGCTGGCAGCAGGCACAGCTTCATTTCGCCCAGGGCCATGGACTCTGCATGCACCATCACCATCACGCGTACTTCCACGTCACTTAATGCTAATTCTTCATATTAATGGTTTTGTCACTAGATGTGGCACAGATTGTGTTACTGTCCACTAAAGACACAGGGCCAGATTTATCATTACACTTACATCTTACTCCACTTTTACATCTACCCAAAGTCACTTTTAGTTAGTCAGATTTATTAATGGTCCATTAATACTGTGATAAATGTGGATTGACGGTAGCAGTTTATCCTTCAGTAAGCGGCTTTACAAAAGTCGCACGTCTTTACAAAAAAGTCTATTAAAAAGTCGCATAAGATAAGCATGGTCCCCCCTGGAGTGAAATTGCGCTTTTTTTTTGCGACTTTTTTGCGACTTTTTAAATGGTTGCAATAGTAAATCTGTCTAGAGATTCATTTACATAAGACAACACGCCCACTTTCACAAAACTGGAGAGCTTAGTGCAGAGCTTGAAAAAGTCGCAAAAAAATGCGCAATTTTACCGATTGCGCATTTTTTTGCGACTTTTTCACTCCATTAAAGTGACTTTAGCTAATGATAAATCTGGCCCACAGTTTTCAGATGCAGGACAGTATATTTCACAGAAACCCACAGAATATGGACACTATATTAGGCCCAGATTATTGGAATATGTAATACAGACACTGTTTGCAGATATTCTACATTATTGGTTACAGAACACCACAGATTATGGAGACTAGATGTGGCCCAAATTATTAAAGACACAGTCTGCGGATGATGTACAGTATATGTCACTAATAGGTATAAAATAAAAATATCTTGCTGCTGTAAAAAGCACTCAGTAATCCTTGAACAGACTTTGGGGTCTTTGAAAAGCTTTTGGTAGTAAAAACAGCAAATGTCTCTCCCTGCACTGTCCCTTCTGAAGCACTGTCCCTGAGACTGCAGCAGGTAAATAGATTGCTGCTCTAAAACACACACACACAGTAGTCCTTAAAAGGACTTATGGGTCTTAGAAAAGCTTTCTTTGAAAAAAAACAGTGAAAATCTTTCCCCGCCTACGCTCCGCTCTCTGTCTACGTCTACGTCTGAGCCGAACATGCGTCATCGGGTGCTATATAGCACCTGATGATGCTTTCCGGAAAGCCAATCACTGTAATGCCAGCAGCCAACATGGCTACTGGCATTACAGTCAGGGCAGTAGTTATATGCACCTTTATTGGCTGCTTAAAACCCGCAAAACGTGCGGGGCGGAGACTCGAGCATTGCGCTCGAGCACATGCGGTACTCGGTCGAGCATAACGATGCTCGAGCCGAACAGATATTTGGCCGAGCATGCTCGCTCATCACTAATGCTCAGCTATTCCCCCCATATCAGATGCTCATTCAAGGGCCCATATGAGAAGCTCAGGCCTCCATATGCTCAGGCCCCCCTTATCAGATGCTCATTCAGGCCTCCATATCAGAAGCTCATTCAGGCCCCCATATCAGTGTCTTAGGACACCCTATATCAGTTGCTCAGACCCACCCCATATCAGTTGCTCATACCCCCCCATATCAGTTGCTCATTCAGGCCCCTCCTATGCTGGAGGATACCAGGGAGGAGGGGTAAGTACAGCAGTCACATAGCTTCTCTCTCCTGCCTCCCGCATATCACTAGTATGAATGAGCCCTGCCCACGCTGGGCCCCTGTGCAGCTGAAGCGGCTGCACAGGCGATATGTTCTTCCCTGTATCTATCTAAAAAATATAAGAAAAAACACAGCACTATTCCAACAAAATTAAACAGAGGGTGCCACTGTATACGACTTTGATCCAGGGTCCAACCATATATGAAGAAACTCCACAGCACTCCAAGGCATAAATGAAAAATAGTGGACTTTATTTACCCATATCAATGCAAAGTTTTGAGAAAGGCCTTGTGAGAGGACTGAAGTGCTGTGGAGTTTCTCTATCTATCTATCTATCTATCTATCTATCTATCTATCTATCTATCTATCTATCTGTCTATCTATCTATCTGTCTATCTATCTATCTATCTATCTATCTGTCTATCTATCTATCTATCATACCAACGCCCTATATATGTTGACAAGCAATGAAAAATGTGAGTGATTGCTACTGAGTCTGTTAATCAAGAGGTACAAACTGGCCACTGAATGGACATGTGTGCTCACTGTAGGGCGAGTTCTAGGCACACAGATACTACAGTCATAGTTGTTAGACTCTGTACTGATAAAGAGTGGTACCTTCATAACTCTGAGTCATGTACATAGACAGACTTCTCTCAGTGTTCAAGGTGCCTGAGCTTGAGTCAAGTCCCACTGCAGTGTCCAATTCAGAATCATGCCTGGGTTATGCTTACTGGTCCAAATAAAGAAAAGTTTACCACAAGAGAAGTGTGTCCCATGGCTCTGCAATATCTACCATTCACATCACACTAGCAATTTTATATTGTGGCCATTAGTTTTTTCAGCTCATCAATGCTGTTTCCCAGTTGTCCGTTACTGGACCTCATTTGTTCTGACCCAGACGTCTAGCTTTCACAATTCAACCCATGTCAAAGCAACTCAAATCCTTCTGCTCTCCCATATTTCCTACTTCCAACACATCAACTGTAAAGTATATGGACAGCATTTGTTGTACTGTCCATTTGCTTTGTTAAATTCAGAATTAAGTAACTTTCTAATTTGTCTTAAGTTTCCTACCGTTTTACATCTGCAATAGCCACAATATTAGTCCATTGAGACCATCAGTTAGGAAAGTATTGAGAATTCCTAGAAACACAAGACTCCAAATGTTTCTAGCAAGCATTTCAAAAACTACCTGGAACTTGCTAGAATCCAAACATAACGCACCAATAGGAAAATGCCAAGTTGTATGATGGAACACATTGGAACTAGCTATCAAATATATAAATAACCAGTATTTTAAGCCGAGAATGAGGAAGGAAGAAAAAAGAAGAGGAAGAAGAATATGAAGCAGAAGAAGAAGAGAGCAGAGACATAGAAGAAAAGACAGAATATCTGAAAACTGGAGGGGCCAGATGAAGAACTGGCTGAGAGACCTAAAAAGACATACAGTATGTATGGTAACTAGTTACCAAATCGCCTTGTTGAGAATAACTTTATAGTGTAATTTTGCAATTGTATAAGTAATTGGATTCATTTTGTGCATAGATATAAGGCTGCTTCACCGAATTTTACAAAGAAATTTGCTTCCGGACAAAACGCATTCCTTTGTAAGTAGTGGGTGCAATGACAGGGAGCGATGATTGTGCTGCTCCCCATCATTGTACCCCTCAAATGCTTACTTCATAGCTGATCGCGGCATCTGACAGTAATAACACAGTGTAAAATAAATAAATAAAGTAAGTCATACTTACCTCATCCATTTGAACACGATGAGCTGCCCGCCGCTATCTTGATTGAAGATCTAGTGCAAAATCTCCATGGCCCATGATGACCAAAACGTCTGCCAGTGTAATGACATCATACATCATCACCACTAGTGATGAGCGAGCATGCTCGTCCGAGTACCAGTTCAGCTCGAGCATTGCTGTGCTCGGCCCATGTTAGTACACAGCTCGAGTCTCCTCCCTGCATGTTTGGTGCCTCCTAAGCAGCCAATCAATGTGCAGGTAAGTAATGCCCTTCAGTGTATTGCCGTAGCCATTTTAGCTACTGGCATTACACTGATTGGCTGGCCGAAACGCGTTATCGGGTGCTATATAGCACCCAATGACACGTGTTCGGCTCAGACAGCATCAGAGAGAGCAGAGCGTAGGCAGGGAAAGATAGTGTGTGAAGCGCAATTTAACAGATTTTATTAGAAACAAGATTTGCAAAGACACAAAAGTCCTTTTAAGGAGCAGTAATATATTTTTAGTACCTGCACTTAATTGATCAGTCTCAGGGACAACCGTGCTGAGGAAGAGACACAGTGCAGGGAGAAAAATCGCTGTTTTAACAACTACCTATAGCTTTTCATACAACCAATAATCCTTTTAAGGGCTAGTGTGTGTGTTTGACAGAAGAAATATATTTTCTTTAATACCTATTAGTGATATATTCTGTACTTCATCCGCAGACTATGTATTTTTGTGTAAATTCAACTAATCAGCGCCACATTTATTGTCAATAGTGTGTGCGTTTAATCCACATCCGTTACATATACAGTCCTCCATCCACAAAACTTTCTTTTGGTGGGAAATTTAACTAATTTGTGCCACATCTGTGTGTGCGTTTAATCCACATCCGTGACATATACTGTACTCCATCCGCAAACTCTGGTTTTTGGGGAAATTGATATAATTTGTGTCACATTTGTATGTGCGTTTAATCCACATCCGTGAGATATACAGTCCTCCATACGCAAGCTATGTTTTGGGGGAAAATTTAACTAATTTGTGGAACATCTGTGTGTGCGTTTAATCCACATCCATGACATATACTGTACTCCATCCGCAAACTCTGTTTTTTGGGGAAATTGAAATAATTTGTGCCACATCTGTGTGTGTGTTTAATCCACATCCGTGACATATACTGTATTCCATCCACAAACTATGTTTTTTGGGGAAATTAACTAATTTGTGCCACATCTGTGTGTGCGTTTAATCCACATCAGTAACATATACCATACTCCATCCGTAAACTATGTTTTAGGGGAAAATGTAACAAATTGTTGCCACATCTGTGTGTGCGTTTAATCCACATCCATGACATATTAATCCACATTCGTGACATATACTGTATTCCATCCGCAAACTATATTTTTTGGGGAAATTGAAATAATTTGTGCCACATCTTTGTGTGCGTTTAATCCACATCCGTGACATATACTGTACTACATCCCCAAACTCTGGTTTTTGGGGAAATTGAAATAATTTATGCCACATCTGTGTGTGTTTAATCCACATCCGTGACATATACTGTATTCCATCCGCAAACTATGTTTTTTGGGGAAATTGAAATAATTTGTGCCACATCTGTGTGTGTGTTTAATCCACATCCGTGACATATGCAAAGGCCCAGCTGCAGGGTGGGAGTCATCCAGGTCTGCATCTAGGACAGAGGATTGGCCAGCACGTAACACAGGGGTTGAAGAGAAGGCAGTGATGTGATCCACAGATACTGATTGTGGACCCAGAGTTTCTGCCCACCTATTAGGGTGCTTTGTTGCCATGTGGCGGATCATGCTGGCGGTGGTGAGGTTGCTAGTGTTCACACCCCTACTCATTTTGCCTCCAGTGTACTGTCTTACTCCATTATGTTCCCGGCTTAGATTTTTTTTTATATGGTTTGAGTTAGAGTTTATGAATAGGAAGTAAAATATGTTATGGTTATTTGGTTATTTATGAGTTCTTATTTTGGTATGGCACAGTGTGCAAATTACAATTCTTTTATCGTCCTCACTTTCCTCAAAAAAGCGCCAGACTGCGAAACACTTACCCCTTGGCAAGGGAGATTTCCACAAGGGAGAACAGTTGCGGGCCTGTTTGGTGTAGCCCGCCTTCTCCCTTTTGCCACCCCACAGCCTCTTCCAGCCTGTTGCGTTGCTGTGGATACCTCCCCCTCTGTCCTGCTGTTCTCGATTGGCTTGACATCTTTCCAGGTTAGGTCAGTGATGTCATTGTCCCCCATTTCCACTTCTTCACTCTAGTCATCCTCCTGACTTGTGTTGACCTAAAAAGACCCTCACTTGTTGACAACTGTGTCTCATCTGCATCATCCACCTCGTGAAACACTAATTGTCATTCCCCACCGTCATCTTCTTCTGACTGTGGATGCCTAAGATTTTGGGGATCAGTGCACAAGATCTCCTCATATCCCTCTTCAGGGAGGGTCAGCTCACCTGCATGCCCTCACCTACAATCATTTACAGGGCAATCAAAAAATATTCTTAAATTTCAATAAAAAAAATTTGTAGTCGGTGCTGACCGCCATTCCCTGCCCTAACTCTGTAATGTAACATTACCGAAGGCAAAAAATATTTTTAAAATACTATAAAATTTTATCATGGCCAGTGTTTATGATAATATCTCTGCAATGTCCTTGCACTGGCAGCCGGGTTGACGTAACTCATTAGCACTGAGGAATCTCGTTGGTTATCAGATTGAACTAGACAAATCACTCCACCCACTCACAACGGCCTTGCACCACCACCCACAGAGTCGAGAAAGATGTATCAATCTGTCAATTCTTTCAGTGTCCGGGCTGAGTGAGGTTTCCCATGTGGAATCAAATTAAGCCGCAGGCTCCACTCCTGGTGGTGCCCTTCTGTCAATTAGTTTAAGTTTCAGCTTTGCAACCATACTCCCCTCGGAACCCAAAGACTTTGGTTTCCAGGAAAATGCTTGGCGGGTAATGGGAATAACGCCCCCAGATCGTGTGTCAGATCGTTTTCAAACCAGGCTACAAATTTAATTCTAGATTAATTCTAAATCAATGAAAACATTCTTGGCAAATGCTTTTAGTGTGGTTCTTCTGGTGCCAGTCAAAGAATTCCACCTATAGCAGCACAATAAAAATACATCAGGCCGTCCATCTTAATCATGGCCCCAGTTCTGAAAAAAACTACATTTTGGGCAGCACTTGCACTTTATATACAAATAAATATACAGGAAATAATGTCTTTTAACAAGTTTTCGTGTAAAATATATATATATATTTTTTTTTTGGGGGGGGGGGTTTGGGCAAATTTTTGTCAGTCTGTAAAAGTGCCGTACAACTAGGACAACATGGTTCCCAGCAGCGATCCAAACTCTAGACAACGTCCCCATGCTGTTCCCGATCCATTTCAGTGGTGTTTCTGTCACTTTCTGACTTTTTACAATGGACCAGGCACCCTCCCCTCTTCAGATGATGTCACCGCGCTCACCACGTGGTGAGCATGGTGACGTCATCGCAGGTCCTTTTGCAGGTCCTGAAGAAAGTAGAGCATACTAGCTGTGCGATCAAGTGGATAAGGTGAGTTTTTTTTATTACTTTTAACCCCTCATTGGCCATTTTATTTAGCATTCTATCTTAAGATGTTATAACGGAAAATAAAGTGAAGTTCGGGTCACTGTTGACTTTAATGGGGTCTGGGTTCATGTTCGCTCATCCCTACTAGTCTCTCTGTTTGTAAAATCTAAATTTTTTTGCTGTTGCACTATATCTCCATATATACTCAGCAATAATAATAATTGTAATATTAATATTTCCACACTGTACAATATTTCTAATTTTTTATGCTCTTACTCTTGTGTCTCATTTATTACACCCATCTTAAAAAGAATCTATATGTATATATATATATATATATATATATATATATATAAGTGACTGGTTCAGTGTTAGACGGGTAGTTCAGAAGCGGGTTATTAATGCAGGGTTAATTCACAGCAACTTAAACATCAGCGTTTCCAAGCAAGTCCATGTTACAACAAAACAATATGCTTACTTCAGTGGAACAGAAATTCTTAAAGAAACTTTGTAAATGTCCAAAAGAAAAGAACAAACATAGTTTGTAGCTTACCCAGTAGCTGTACATTTTTCTGGGAAAAGGTAGTTCCAGTTCCAGAGGGCTGCAGCCCCACATTGCTCCTTTTTAAAAAGCCAGAAGCCCCACCTGGAATCCCAGTCCAAAACAGGGGGAAATCCGGGAGAGGGTAAAACTGGAACGTTGTCATTTGACTAATAATCTCCGTGGCACATACCTACCGTCTAGTACTCTTCCTGCTGGACACTTACACAATGATAATTTCTTACATATGGTAACTGTTCACACTGTTGAATCCTCAATCCGATATAACTCACAGAGCTCTGCTCCTGTTTCTGATGGCCTGCCTGCTCTATGCTTCCCATCTCTTTGTGTTTGAGGATTTATTTGTAAATGGCAGATGCGAGAATAGATTGGAAAAAGGGGGGCAGCTCACACTGACTATAGATAGGAAGGCAAGCACACAAGGCTATTTGCTGGGGGAAGGCAGCAGCATCCTGGAAACAGAGATCTAATATGTGTTAGAGGGAGAGTCATATGAAAAAAAAAGTCTGAAACTAGGAGCAAGTAGTTGTAAAATGAGTATTATGGAGTATGAAAATGAATGATAGAATTAAGATTTCAACTTTTTTCTTTTAATTTAAAGTTTTCAAAAAAGGTTTGCATAATAGCTATGTTTCTATGAACAATCATAACTGTGAAGGGACAGTTATGTTTGGGCATATCTAATGTCTCTTTTAGCCATATTATTCCCTGTTTCAGCTGCACAGCTAGATGCATTTCACACAGAAGCAGTAAATGTATCCTTTCTGCCAGTACTGTATGTAGTGATCTCACTTCTCCTTCTTCTCACTAGGTTATTTTTTTTAGGGAGTTCAGAAAGCTATCTTCTGAGTCTCTGTTACCAATGGTGGATCTTGATTGACATCAGGCAGTGGACTACAACTTAGCTTTTTTCAGGTGGATGCATGCATACTTACCAATGTTTAATTTGGCAAGATAGGGTCATGTAGGTCCCATTCCTGAGAACGTCCTGACTTTGCCCTGGAACACCCACTTATGGGTAGGGTTTGCCTTAGTCCCATCCATTTTTGGCCCGGGATAAATTTTCCTGAACTGTCTCCAAAAATAAGGAACATTCCCGACAAATTTGGGACAGTTGGCAACTATAGATGAAGGCATATTTTTAAATGAAGTAATGTAGATATTTTCTAGTTATACCATTTTCTTTTAAATCAAATTAAAAGTATATTGCCTCTTTAAAGAGATTTGTAGGTCTAAAACAAACAATAACCCCCAGATATCATATTATACCACAGCTCACCTGAATCTACTCCCTGAATTATTTAAATTCTGCACTGCCAGTCACTTGATTAATGGGACCTAACAGATGCATTTTATAGTATTGTACTCTGTTCCAGTGCTAGAAACACATAAAATACCACCAGACACCTCTCTTAAATTGATGTCAGATGTGATGTGCCACTCTCTTCACTTGATAAGAAGAATGGCACATCACAAGAAGTGGAGAAACCAAATTTGGTGGGGGTCATATGACTAGCTTTTGCATTGTGGAAACGGTGTCAAAGTAATGAGGACAATATTTTATTAAAGCTTACAACAGGCTTTAATGCAGTAGAAAATGAACAGTGAGCCCAGAGAACCTCTTTAATGTAACCAGTAACAATTTTCCATCACTGAGGAGATTATAGCATATAAGAACTGAGTTTTCACATGTATCTAATATATTCCAACCCTTGAAAGGTACTATCCTCACAAGGTAACCGTAAGGCTACTTTCACATCTGCGGCAGCGATTCCGGCAGGCTGTTCTGGTAGAGAACAGCCTGCTGGAATTCTCCAGATCTAGGACTGCCAGATGCAACCACAATGCCCATCGGCCCCATTAAATATAATGGGGTCCGGGCGGAGATCCAGCCACACTCTGGCAAAAATGGCGAGAATCGGCCGGACATTTACTGCTGCATGGATCTCCGTGCCTCAGATGTGAGAGTGGCCTTATTCACTTGATTTTAATGTTATGGCTGATCGGCATAGTATTCAAATCATCGACTGTTTTTGGCATTGCATTTATCGAGAGCCCATTTTTTATAAAACCCCTGCCCCAGTCATTGAGCTTGGTGTAGACAAGTTGAAGGGAGATAAAAATAACTTTAAAGATTGTGTACTACTGTAACTCCAATGTTTCAGACAATGAAGCCATGGAATTAAGTGAACAATTCATAATGTATCCGCCATCACTACACCTTCCCTACGTTATTAAAATGTTCGGCAGCTAAGAGACTTGACAGGTATTAGCCATTTATTTTGCACAGTTTCCCACAGCCCAGCACCGTCCCAGGCTGATGCAGATGTCAAACTGCAGGATTGATTTTCTGTTTATGCATTTTCGGTTCACTTCTTGAAAGATAATTCAGGTCGAGGGAGAGGTACAGGAAAACATTGACAAAAATATAAGAAGGCTTAAGCTTTAGAGGAGATGTCATCTTTAAAATGGAAGCGCATAATGTCAGCTCAATTATAAAAGGGACATCCAGGTTTGAAACAAAAGGGCTGGTTAGTTATATATAGAAGTGCTTCACGAGGGACGGCTCAAATCAATGCAATGTATTGAATTAAAACATATTTGCCAAACGACTATAAACTCCGCTATGAGAAAAAAAGAGTTTCCAAATCCTCATAGCCTTTCCTCTACATGTAACTAATCAGTGAACCCTGAAATCAAACTTGTGGATTTGTAAATGTACAGTATTAAGATGTTTTAATTGGCAGATCACTTTAATTAAAATATAATAAGGATAGAAGCATAGGCGGTCTACAAATGTGTTATATGCACCCAAAGGGCGACAAGACCTCACATGGCAAGAATTGTCCCTTTTAATATGAAATTGGCAATAACGCCTCCCCTTTTCTTTTACAATAACTTTTTATTGAAATTTCATATGGCCACAGTATAAATAGACAAGTATATTGAAATGGTGAGTTACCGGGACAAGTATTGAGATTCAATACAATTGTCATGATAAAGTATGGTAATTCAAAAATAAATAAACCAACCTGTTTCCTGTATAAACATTATGCCTGAACCTGTCAATCAAGAAAGAGAGGGGGGGGGGGGGTCTTGCAGAGGAAGCAGGGGAAGTAATGGTGGTGATTTTGGCCCATCCTCGGTGCACTTAACTGATCATTCACATATGGATTTAAAGTACTTTTTCTCCAGAATAAAGCAATGGATTGCCCAGTGAAAGGAATCATTAAATTCCTAGACCTACAAGCCATTGTGCCTGGCTTAATAATGAATATCCTGGTTACATACTCTCTTAAAGGACTCCATATTTTTTATATTACTAATTCAATACATTATCACAACATGCTAACAAAACCTTTAACAGCCTACATTTCACATCACAATGACTGGATGGATACATATTTTGCAACGTGCCGCATAACCAATGGAAAATCATATATGTTCCTCTGTCCTTTTTTTGGGGCAGTCATATACTGTATTTTCTGGCGATAAGACTACTTTTTAACAGATGAAAATCTTCTAAAAAGTCGGAGGTCGTCTTATACGCCGGTATACTGCATGCTGAAACTTAAGAGGACCTTTCACTGGTCCAACGATTGTTAGATAATGATATGTATGTTTAGAGCGGCGCCCAGGGATCTCCCTGCACTTACTACTATCTCAGGGTGCCGCTTTACACATACGGTATATATCATTATCTAACAATTGTTGGACCAGTGAAAGGTCCTCTTTACTTCTAAGCTGGACTTGAGAAGCTGTCCTTCTCCAGCTTCAGGGACAGGCGCCCTCTAGCTGAGCCACCGTGTGCTGCATCCCGGCCAGTCGCTCCTGAACAAGACCCCTCTCCCTGCTCTCAGTGGTTTACTCATGCTCAGTTCTTCTGTTTAATGTTTATTTGGTGTGCGTTGGAAGAGGGGTAGTCTTATACGGCGAGTATAGTCCAAACCCCATATTTTAACAGGAAAAGTAGGGGGTCGTCTTATATGCCCAGTCATCTTATATGCCAGAAAATAGGGTACACCTTGGACATTCTTGCTTTACCTTATAAATCTTATCACTTTAACTCAGGTTCATTTGCATATTGTGGGGAGTCGCTCTGGTAGACAGCGGTGCGGGTGCAGTTTAGAGGCAAAACAAGGAGTCCAGATTGTGCATCAAACAGTGTTTTATTCACACTTGCACACCAGAAATGAAAACAGTCTCTTGGTGACAGTTCACACACAACAGAAATCATGTGGCAAAACCAAAAACAGGCCAACACAGGGTCCAGTCACCTTGGGTGGTTTAAGTGCGGGTTCACACCTAGCAGTCAGGTTCAGCCGCAGGCGATTCCTCCTTCAGGTTGCAGGGAAACACCACCTTGCTGAGCTCCGTCCTCCAGCACAGAGAACCCCTCAGCCCTGTTAGCAGGCTCCAGGATAATCACACCAGACACAGCTGATGGCTGTGTTTTATACCCAGCCCAAAACTCGGACTGGACCGTGGGAGCAGCCACCCACCCTACTCTTTAGCTGCTCCCAGTAAGAGCCGGCCCGGATCGGCTTTGCAGCCATGCTATTTAAAAAGAGTCAAAACAGCACTAGCTGCTGCAGACAAAAACCCGGCTCTCACCTCACCGAGGCCAGCAACCTCGGTGACACATACCTGCCATCGCATATGACACCTTGCACCTTACCACATACCCCCTTTGTTCAACCCTGAGGGGTGAACACACGTAAGGCAGTGGACGCGGGACAGGGCATCTGCGTTGCCCTGCAAGCGGCCTGCCCTGTGTTCCACGGAAAACTTGAAATTTTGAAGAGATAGGAACCACCTGGTGACCCGAGCATTCCTCTCCTTGGCCTGACTCATCCATTTGAGGGGGAATGGTCGGTCACCAGACGGAACCTCCTCCCTAACAGGTAGTAGCGGAGAGATTCGAGTGCCCACTTGATAGCCAGGCACTCCCTCTCCACTATACTATATCTGGACTCGGCGGGACTGAGCTTACGGCTCAGGAAGACAACGGATGTTCTTCCCCGTTGACCTCCTGAGACAGTACCGCACCGAGGCCTACCTCCGAGGCGTCGGTCTGTACGACAAACTCCTTGTTGAAGTCGGGTGTCACCAAAACCGGGGACCCACACAGGGCCGACTTCAACGCGGAGAAAGCCTCCTCCGCCTTCTCACTCCAGCTAAGCCTCCCAGACTTTCGCCCCTTCAACAGGTCTGTCAATGGCGCTGCTATTGTGGCAAAGTGGGGCACAAACCTCATGTAGTAACCTACAATCCCCAGGAACGACTTTACCTGCCTGGTGGTGACCGGTCGGGGCCAGTTACGAATGGCCTCTACCTTAGTTACCTGAGGTTTGATAACTCCCGCCCAATTACATATCCCAGATATTTTGTCTCCTCTAACCCTATGGAGCACTTCTTTGGGTTAGCGGTCAGTCCGGCTTTCCTCAGGGCATCCACTACCGCCTGCACCTTGGGTAAATGGCTTTCCCAGTCGGTGCTGTGGATGACTACATCATCTAAGTAGGCCGAGGCGTACCGACGATGTGGTCGCAGCACTATGTCCATTAACCTTTGGAAAGTGGCGGGGCGCCATGCAGGCCAAAGGGTAACACCTTGTAGTGATACAGGCCCTGCGGGTAACAAATGCGTTTTTCCTTAGCCGACTCCGTTAAGGGTACCTGCCAGTACCCTTTAGTGAGGTCCAGCACAGAAAAATAACGGGCTTGTCCTAAACTTTCAACAAGCTCGTCTACTCGGGGCATGGGATACGCGTCAAACTTGGATACTTCATTTAACTTGCGAAAGTCGTTGCAGAACCGCAACGTCCCATCCGGCTTGGGTATTAGGACTATGGGACTGGCCCACTCACTTTTCGACTCCTCAATGACATCGAGCTTCAACATTAACTGCACTTCCTCCGCGATGGCCCACCGCCGAGCCTCGGGTACCCGGTATGATTTTAACCGGACCTTGGCCTGAGGCTCAGTGACGATGTCATGTCGGATGAGAGACGTGCGGCCAGGGAGGTCCGAGAACACATCCGTGTTCCGACTGAGAAACTCCCTGACTTCCTGAACTTGTTTGGAAGACAGGCTGTCTGCAATTTTTACCGTGGTTACGGCTTCACAGGCCTCGAACTGTGGGGCTGGACCCTTTTCACCTAGAAGCCCTGGCCGGGGGCTGGGGTCGTCGGCCGCGTCCCTATCTTTCCACGGCTTAAGTAAATTCACGTGGTACACCTGCTCCGGCTTGCGCCGCCCTGGCTGGTGTACTTTGTAATTTACTTCCCTACTTCTCGATCACCTCATAGGGGCCCTGCCACCTAGCTAGGAATATGCTGTCAAGGGTGGGTACCAGAACCAAAACCCGATCTCCCGGATTGAAGTCCCGTACCCGAGCCTGACGATTGTACACCCTACTCTGGGCTTGTTGCGCTGCCTCCATATGCTCCCGGACCAAGGGCAACACCCTTTCCATCCGTTCCTGCATCTGGGCGACATACTCAATGACACTTTTGTGGGGACAGGCTGTTGTTCCCATGCTTCCTTGGCGATATCCAACAGGCCCCGAGGGTGTCTGCCATAAAGCAGTTCGAAGGGCGAGAACCCAGTAGAGGCCTGGGGCACCTCTCGCACTGCGAACATGAGATAGGGCAGAAGCAGATCCCAGTCCTTCCCATCTCTAGACACCACCCTCTTTAACATATTTTTTAGAGTTTGGTTAAACCTCTCCACAAGACCGTCTGTTTGCGGATGGTAAACGGACGTCCGTAACTGCTTTATACGCAACAATTTACACAGTTCCCTCATTACTTTGGACATAAAGGGGTCCCTTGGTCTGTCAGAACCTCTTTAGGCAGGCCCACACGGGAAAACATCTCCATTAACTCTTTGGCAATGAGCCTAGCTGAGGTATGTCGCAGAGGCACCGCCTCCGGATACCGAGTGGCATAGTCGAGAACTACCAGAATGTGTTGGTGGCCCCTGGCAGACTTTGGTACAGGCCCAATTAAATCCATAGCGACTCGCTCAAGCGGTACTTCAATAATTGGCAGAGGTACCAGAGGACTACGGAAATGTGGCTGGGGGCTAGTTATCTGACAGGTTGGACAGGACTTACAATAATCTTCTACCTCCTTGAACACACCGGGCCAATAAAACCGCTGCAGTATGCGGTCCTGGGTTTTCTGCCACCCCAGGTGTCCCCCAAGAACATGTTGGTGGGCAAGCTCCATGACAAGCTTGCGATACGCTGTGGGCACCACCAACTGTTCAACAGGTTCACCTCGGATTTGGTTCACCCGATACAACATATCCTGCAGAACAATAAATCGTGGGAACATTAATTCAGCCCCTGGTTTCTGGGGTTTACCATCAATTTCCAGCACATTCTCCCAGGCCCTGGTGAGGGTTTGGTCCCGGTGTTGGGCGGTCCCAAAATTATCTCCGGAGACGTGGAGGTCTGCCAACTCAGGACCTGGTGGCAAGTCCTCCATGTCTCCCACCATTACACTCAGTGGGGGTGTCTCCCCCTCTATCACAGAAGTGGTGGTCACCCCTACCGCAGGCCCTTCGGACTCGGGCTCCCAGGGCTCTGGCCTCCCACAGGAACCAGGCCACTCTGCTAGGGTTACCCCTGTCTCAGGGCTATTAGTCACTTTCACCTCAGGCCATAGTGACGGAAAACCAGGAAGTCTCTCCCAATTATTAGTTCATACGGTAGTTTGGCGGAGATCGCCACTTCACAAGTCCAGGTGCCGGCCGCCGTGGACAGAGACATTTCAGCAGTGGGATAGTCCTTTAAGTCTCCGTGTATGCACACCACCCCAACTTTCCGGCCCGTATACTGGGTGGGCTGTACCAGGGCAGCACTTACCAGGGTTACCAGGCTCCCTGAGTCCAACAGCGCCACTGCCAGGTTATCCCCGACTTGCACCTGGCACAGATGACGACTGTCCATTGTCTCGGGGATGCCGGTCGCACACAGTCTCCGGGCATACATGGAAGCCCGGTACCCATAATTAGTCTCCATGGGTTCCCCCACTGTGGACAGTTGGCCCTTATGTGTCCAGGCTCCCGACACTGCCAGCAGACCACTGGGGACGGATCTGCAAGAGGTACCTCCCGGGCGGGTTTGGCCGGCCGCCGGGACTGGGGTGGAGATTTGCGGGGTTTGACTGGCCCCCTCCCAAAGAACCCCCTGCAGGTTTCTGGTGGCCTCATATCGTTCCACCAGGTCGACCATCTCAAGGGCATTGGTGGGGGATACCTGGCCGATCCAGTGTTGAAGGGGGTAAGGCAAGGCCCTCCAAAACATGTCAGCCAGCAGCCGGTCCAGCATAGCAGTCGGACTCAGAACCTCAGGCTGCAGCCATTTTTGCAACCTGTGCAGCAACTCATAGTACTGCGGCCTGGCGGGTTCAGCCACGTTAAAGTCCCACTGGTGGACACGCTGAGCCCGGACCAACACATTTACCCCCAGTCTGGCCAGGATCTCCCCTTCACCGTGGAATAGTCAGCAGCCTGGTCGTCTGCCAAATCAAAAAAAACTTGCTGGGGTCCAGACGCCAGGAACGGAGCGGCGACCTCTGCCCACTGTTCTCGGGGTAATTTCTCCCTCACGGCCACCTTCTCGAACACCGCCAGATAGGTCTCAACATCATCCGAGGGGTCATCTTAGGGATCGCGGCACGGACAGCTTTCCGGGCATCGTGGGCGCGGTGGGACGCTCCTGCCGCTTGCAACGCCATCACGTGCTGTAGCAGTAGCTGGTTGGTCTCCCGCTGCTGCACGTTAGCCTCTATGAGGGCTTTCACAGCCGCCTCCATTTTGTCGGGGATCACAGGCTGCAACTTTGCCGGCTTAATATAGGACATTCACTTTTGCTCAGCAAAAACAAAGTTCGGCGTTCACGCCAGCCTCACTGCGCATGCCCGCATCCGACACCAAATGTGGGAGTCGCTCTGGTAGACAGCGGTGCGGGTGCAGTTTAGAGGCAAAACAAGGAGTCCAGATTGTGCATCAAACAGTGTTTTATTCACACTTGCACACCAGAAATGAAAACAGTCTCTTGGTGACAGTTCACACACAACAGAAATCATGTGGCAAAACCAAAAACAGGCCAACACAGGGTCCAGTCACCTTGGGTGGTTTAAGTGCGGGTTCACACCTAGCAGTCGGTTCAGCCGCAGGCGATTCCTCCTTCAGGTTGCAGGGAAACACCACCTTGCTGAGCTCCGTCCTCCAGCACAGAGAACCCCTCAGCCCTGTTAGCAGGCTCCAGGATAATCACACCAGACACAGCTGATGGCTGTGTTTTATACCCAGCCCAAAACTCGGACTGGACCGTGGGGAGCAGCCACCCACCCTACTCTTTAGCTGCTCCCAGTAAGAGCCGGCCAGGATCGGCTTTGCAGCCATGCTATTTAAAAGAGTCAAAACAGCACTAGCTGCTGCAGACAAAAACCCGGCTCTCACCTCACCGAGGCCAGCAACCTCGGTGACACGTACCTGCCATCGCATATGACACCTTGCACCTTACCACAATATGTATCAAATCGTTTTTTTTAACACAATAAAACCACACAGAGCTATGGGGACTGGATATTGCGGATGTGCTAGCGGCCATCTAGCAAACCATGTCCTCAGCTCTGTACACAAAATCCCAGCGACAGGTTCCCTTTAAGCTTGTACTTTTTGAGGTAGTGTATCGTGGATTTTGAGAAATGTTTAGAATTATTATCCATTTGTAGAAGCCATCTTCTTTTCAATTTTTTTTAAGGTTGGTGTTATGTTTGTTTCCAGAATTTTCTTGAATTTCATTGAATCCTTTCTTTCCCCTACACATTAAATGTTCCCCATGCCATTGAATGAAGCACAACCTTAAAGCATGATTGGAGCCAACCCCATGCTTAATGTTTGGAGAGGTGTTCTTTTCATGAAACTCTGTGCCCTTTTTTCTCCAATCATACCCTTGCTCATTGTGGCCAAAGAGTTATATTTTAACTTCATCAGTCCACAGGATTTGTTTCCAAAATGCATCAGCCATGTTTAGTTCTTCTTTCGCAAAAATCTGGTACTGAAGTTTTAAAGTAAGGAGGCAGGAGAGGTTTTCATTGATCATTCTTCAATGAAGGTGTCACAGAACAGTAAAACAATGTACTCTAGAGCCTGTAAAATATTCTTGAAGGTCTTTTGTAGTCAAGGGGGTTCTAATTTGCCTTTCTAGCATTCCTACAATCAGCTGTCTCTGAATTTTTTTTCTCAGACCTTCTCTTGAGTTAAGCGGTTCATTTTAACTGCCATTTTTTAATTACATTTTAAACTGAAGAAATGGCAACCTGAAAACATTTTTCTATTTCCTTCTACTGCTTTGTGGGCCTAAACCATTTTCAGTGTTAGGCAGCTACTTAGAAAAAACCCAGCTATTTTTAGGACAAGTTTAGAGGAGTATGAGTATTTATAAAGTTTTGAAATTTGCATCACCTGGCCTTGCCAAATGATTATTGTGAAAAAAACCTTAACCCTAGCAGGCTATTTAAAAGGGTCATCCCATGACTAATGTAAAAAATAGAAATCAGAGATCACATAGTACATGAAAATCTCTTTCTAACAAAGCTAGAACCAGCTCTGTACCTTCCATGGATCAGCTCAAGGGGAGAGTATTTTCTGCTGCAACCAAGAGGACATGTTCAGGCTCTGCCTATCACAACTAAGGAGGCAGTTGAAAGATAAAACTTAGCAAGTGTGGCCATCTCAGTGAGCTGGAGAAAGAAATAAAAAAAACGCCATGTGGTGCTATACTGATATTGATTTTCTTGAACAATTCAGTGGCAATACAAAATATTTAATTACATGCAATTACAAAAGTTTTCGGATCCAGTTGTTGGTTTCAAAATTTTACATTTTTCGTTTTCTATTTTTACTCCCAGCCCTCCCAAAGCCATAACTTTTTTTATTTTTCATATGATGGCTTGTTTTTTTGCTGTAAAAAAAAAAAAAAAACACCATTTAGCCACAGTTTTATGGGGGGGGGGGGGGGGGGGTTTACACCATTCTTATGCTGTAAAACTTACCTGTTACTTTTATTTTCCAGGTCAGTAAAATTATGACAATACCACATGTCATGTTTAGTGTTTCTTGTGTTTTCCAGTTTTAGTACTTTTCACCGCCATATTCAGACACCTCTAACTTTTTGTAGTTATGCATATGGAGCTATGTTAGGGCTCCTCAAGGATACCATTTTGGAGAGTGTACAACTTTTTGATCACTTTTTATAAAAAAATGTTTGTGGGAGGTAAAGCAACCAAAAAACAACCATTTTGACTTTTTTCTCGTTTTGACGTTTGCCGTATGGGAAAATATTTTTAGATTTTAATAGCGTTGGCATTTTTGCATGCAAGAAAGTCCATGATTTGTAATTTCATTTTTTTTTTTTTTTTTTTTTTACAATTTTTTATAGTACTCATAGGGATTTCCAATGCATTAGCACTGTAGTCAATGAGAATTTTACTATGTTCCTAACTAATAAGCAGCAGCCTCACACAAGATGACAGGGGCTTCCACATACACATTACGGCTCCCTCGATCCCCGCCAAAGGGAGCTGAAGCACACTCGGGGTGCCCAAACTTTGGCATGCCAATTTAGATTTAAAGGAAAGTCCATTTCTGAATAGTCATTATTTCTTGTTGCGTCTAATGGGAAATATGAAGCAACTTTGCAAATTGTCTTAAATGCTTAATAAATATCCTATACATTTGGGTCTACATGTCCTATGCAGATCTATGAGTCTCCATAGTTACAGACTTCAAGCAAATTTTGTGTAGCCTGATCCTGCAGTGACATTCCCTACCGTCTGTCCCCTATTTCTTACCTGCATTGTGAAGCAAAATAAAGGGTTCAGAAACTGTAATTGGAAAGATGACTACAAGATCAGGCTGTACAGGTTTTTGTTTGCAGTTTGTAACCAAGGAAACACATAAATCTCAGCTGTAAACACAAAGTACATTTTTCCAACAAAAAAAAAAAATACCTTTCAAAAATTGGCTATAAAGAAGGTAATTTTTAAGCAATGATTTTTTTTTTGTCATCCAGCTAATGTACAAAGTTCCCTTACAACACCAATCCACCCCTCACCCCAAATTCCAAAGTATCTATCATGACAATAACCCTGAATCAGATACATTGATGCATCAAATGCAATGTGAAACTTGTTGCAATTCTTATCAACTTTAATAAAACTGTATTATTAGTGCAGCAGTTTGAAGTAGTGATATTAATCATGGTAGATCTGAAGCAATCAGACTAGAAACAGGTATAGCCCTGCTCTACAATACCTGGAGTATGCCAGCCACAAAAATAAGGTAAAATTTTGATCTGTTCATTCTTTCCACGGCCTAAGAAAGACGCAGGAGAGCTAAGAAGATCATGTGTAGAACTGCGATATCGCCTAAACGCACCAAACGACTTGTATCACGTCCTCTAATTACAGCATTACTTCAATTTGTAGAAGCATCTGTTGCATCTGTTCCTTCTAATTGACAGGGAGCAGCTGCCTGGAAGGAAAGCATCATACATCCTTCAGCAAATTCATAGCACTGAAAGCTTAGCTCATATTAATAGAGGGTAAAGCTTCAGCATCAAATATCTGATTTAATATCATTCAGTAATGATTGTGACTGGAGTGAAAGGTAGACTAAGAAAACAAGAGGAAGAATTTGTTAAGTGATTTGTATTAGAGTTGTGCGGACACCCGGATGTTCGGGTTCAAGGAGTTCGGCCGAACTTCACTGAAATGTTCGGGATCCGAACTTGACCCGAACTTGACCCGAAACCGAACCCCATTGAAGTCAATGGGAACCCGAACTTTTGGGCACTAAAATGGATGTAAAATAGCCCAGGAAAGGGCTAGAGGGCAGCAAAATGTAGGTAAATGCGCTGCAAACAAATGTGGATAGTGAAATTACTTAAAGTAAAATAAATAAAAATTAAACAATATTAATTGGCAACTCGGAAGAGGGGGCTGAATTGGAGGTTGGGGAGGCATCAGGTGGGAATGCCATTACCAGTGCATCTTCCAGCGAGTGTTTTGTAGTCAGTAGTCACGCATCTTTTGATCAGTAACATACGTTTTTGCTAAATTTTGTTTCCTGTCAGCAATGCACAGCTGGGGATTATCACTGGCTAAAAAGGCTTCATGTCACCCACGAATGCAACAGGCGATTATCAGAAATGTATGTCCCTGGCACCCAGACAGAGGAGAGGTCAATGCATGGCAAAACAGGCTTCATGTCACCCAGCAATGCAGCAGGCGATTATCAGAAATGTAGGCCCCTGGCACCCAGACAGAGGAGAGATGCATTCATGACAATAAGAGGATAATGTCACCCAGCAATGGAACAGGCCATTTTCACTAATTTAGACCCCTGTCACACAGACAGAGGAGAGGTCAATGCACGGCAAAACAGGCTTTATGTCACCCAGCAATGTAGCAGGCAATTATCAGAAATGTAGGCTCCTGGCACGCAGAAAGAGGAAAAGTCAATGCACGGCAAAACAGGCTTCATGTCACCCAGCAATGCAGCAGGCGATTATCAGAAATGTAGGCCCCTGGCACCCAGACAGAGGAGAGGTCAATGCACGGCAAAACAGGCTTCATGTCAACCAGAAATGCATCAGGCGATTATCAGAAATGTAGGCCCCTGGCACCCAGACAGAGGAGAGGTCAATGCACGACAAAACAGGCTTCATGTCACCCAGCAATGCAGCAGGCGATTATCAGAAATGTAGGCCCCTGGCAGTTAGACAGAGGAGAAGTGCATTCTTGACAATAAGTGGGTAATGTCACCCAGCAATGGAATAGGATATTTTCACAAATGTAGGCCCCTGGCACCCAGACAGAGAAGAGGTGCATTCACGACAATAAGAGTTTAATGTCACCCAGCAATGGAACAGGCCATTTCCACTAATTTAGGTCCCTGCCACCCAGACAGAGCAGAAGTCAATGCATGGCAAAACAGACTTCATGTCACTTAGCAATGCAGCAGGCAACTATCAGAAATGTAGTCCCTGGTACCCAGACAGAGGAGAGGTCAATGCACGGCAAAACAGGCTTTATCTCACCCAGCAATGCAGCAGGCAATTATCAGAAATGTATGCTCCTGGCACCCAGAAAAGGGAGAGGTCAATGCACGGCAAAACAGGCTTCATGTCACCCAGCAATGCAGCAGGCGACTATCAGAAATGTCGAACCCTGGCACCCAGACAGAGGAGAAATGCATTCACAGCAATAAGAGGTTAATGTCACCCATCAATGGAACAGGCCATTTTCACAAATTTAGGCCCCTGGCACGCAGACAGAGGAGAGGTTCATTCAAATTGGGGTAGCCACCGAAATAATAAAAAATAAAAAAAAAATAAAAAAAGGATTCAATAAATAAGTGCACTGGAGTACAAGAATGTATGCTTTAGGCGGTTATAAATGTCTATTCTGCACAATGTATGGACAAGTCCCGTGGGATCCATGTCTGGTTCATTTTAATGATCGTGAGATTTTCCACATTGACTGTGGACAGGCGGCTGCGTTTTTCTGTAATGACGCCCCCTTCCATGCTAAATACACATTCAGACAATACACTGGCATCAGGGCAGGCCAGCACCTCCAAGGCACAAAGGGCAAGCTCAGGCCATGTGGACTATTTGGAGACCCAGAAGTTGAATGGGGCAGAACCATCAGTCAGAACGTGGAGGCGTGTGCACAAGTATTGTTCCACCATGTTGTTCAAATGCTGCCTCCTGCTAAGACATTCCATATAAGCTGGTGGTGCAGGTTGCTGTTGCGCGGTGACAAAACGTTTCCACATGCTGTCCATGCTAACCCTGTCTTCTAAGGTGCTGGCCGTGACACAGCTGCGTTGGCAAACTCTTGCTCATCCTCCTCCTCTGCCTTTGCCTTGTGCTTCCACTTTTCCCACCATGTCAGTTGGGAATGCCCTCATGAGCGCGTCTACCAGCGTGCGCTTGTACTCGAGCATCTTCCTATCATGCTCCTGTGCAGGAATCAAAGTGGGTATGTTTTCTTTGTAGCGGGGATCCAGCAGGGTGGAAACGCAGTAGTCAGCACAACTTACAATGTGGGCAACTCTGCTGTCGTTGAGCAGGCACTGCAGCATGTATTTGCTCATGTGTGCCAGGCTGCCCAGAGGTAAGGATAAGCTGTCCTCTGTAGGTGGTGTATCGTCTTTGTCCTCCGTATCTCCCCAGCCAAGCTTCAGTGATGGCCCTGAGCTGCGTTGGGTTCCACCCTGCAATGAACCTGATTCCTCCTACTCCTCTACCTCATCCTCATCCTCTTCCTCCTCGTACGCCAGAACTGTGCCCTGGCTGGCCACATGTGTACTGGCCTCTGTTGGTGCAGGAACCCACCCTCTGAGCCACTTCAGAATGACCGGCCTGAAACCCTGTAAAATGCCGTTTCTTCCTCCTCCTCCTCTGCCACATCCTCTTCCATCATTGACGTAATTGATTTTTCAAGATGACATAGAAGTGGTATTGTAATACTAACAATGACATCATCAGCACTGGCCATGTTGGTTGAGTACTCAAAAGACCGCAACAAGGTACACAGGTCTCGCATGCAGACCCAGTCACTGGTGGTGAAGTGGTGCTGATTCGCAAAGCGATTGACCCTTGTGTGCTGCAGCTGAAACTCCACTATCCCCTGCTGCTGCTCGCACAGTCTCCAGCATATGCAAGTCGCATATAAGGCGGTGAGCTGGAAGGCCGAAGTTACGCTGCACCGCAGACAGGCGAGCAGCAGCAGGATGAGAACACCGAAAGCGAGCACAGACAGACCGCACTTTCAGCCGCAGTTCTGACATGTCTGGGTAGTTGTTTAGAAACTTTTGCACCATCAGATTCAGCACATGCGTCAGGCAAGGGATGTGCATCAAACCGGCTAGTCCCAGAGCTACAATGAGATTTCGCCCATTATCACACACCACCAGGCTGGGCTTGAGGCTCACTGGCAGCAACCACTCATCGGTCTGTTGTTCTATGCCCCTCCAAAGCTCCTGTGCGGTGTGGGGTTTGTCACCCAAACACAGGAGTTTTAAAATCGCCTGCTGACGTTTACCTCTGGCTGTGCTGAAGATGGGGGTAAAGTTCTTTCGATGACTGGATATGGGGATGGTAGAAGAGGAGAATGCGGAGTAGGAGGCAACAGGAGGCAAAGAATAATGCCCTGCGATCCTCGGTGGTGGAAGGACATGTGTCAAACTGCTATCCGCCTCGGGCCCAGCCGCCACTACGTTTACCCGGTGTGCAGTTAGGAAGATATAGCGGCCCTGGCCATGCTTACTGGTCCATGTATCTGTGGTTATGTGGACCTTGCCACAGATGCCGTTGCGCAGCACACACTTGATTTTATCCTCCACTTGGTTGTGCAGGGAATGGAAGGCTCACTTGGAAAAGTAGTGGCGGCTGGGAACTACGTACTATGGGACAGCCACCACCATCAGCTGTTTGAAACAGTCCGTTTCCACCAGATGGAATGACAGCATTTCAAAGGCCAGCAATTTTGAAATACTGGCATTCAGGACCAGGGATCAAGGGTGGGTAGGTGGGTATTTTCTCTTTTTCTCCAGTGTTTGGGAGATGAACAGCTGAACGCTTGCCTGTAACATGGTGGAGATGCTTGGTGATGGTGACGGAGGTGGTGGCGGTGTTGGTGGGACATCCTCTGTTTGCTGGTTGCCAGGTGTCACGTTGAAGGCAGAGGTGGAGGAAGAGGCCGAGACAGCAGCAGAAGAGGGAGCAGGGGGAGCCTGAGACCATTTGTGGTTTTTAAGGTGTTTACTACACTGCAGTTCGTGCTTTGCATGTACATGCAGGTTATGCTCAGGTTAAGAACGTTTATGCCTCGCTTCAGGCTCTGATGGCACAACGTGCAAACCACTCGTGTCTTGTCGTCAGGACATTGTGTGAAGAAATGCCACGCCTATGTACTCCTTGGAGCAGGCCTTGGTGTGCTCGGTCCCTGGGTGTGGTGGGCAGTAGCAGGCGTACTTTCTATTGAACCGCTGCTCTGCTTTTGCACCCTGCTCCCTCTTTTGCTGTGCTGTTGCCTCTGTGCGACCACCGCCTCTTCCTCAGAACTGCACACATCACTAGCACGACCTTTAGTCCAGTCTGGGTCTAGGACCTCATCATCCTCCACATCATCTTCCACCCATTCATGACCCCTGCCCTCCCCGTCGGTCTGCACATTGCAGAAAGCCACAGCAGTTGGCACCTGTGTTTCATCATCATCATAGACGTGCTATGCTGGTCTTCCCATGTCCTCATCCTGCAACATAAGTAGTTAGGCATCCGTGCATTCAAGGTCTTCCACATCTGGGGCAGGGCAAGGTGGATGGGCCGGGGAAACCCTGCCAGCAGAGTCATCAAAAAGCATAAGAGTTTGCTGCATGACTTGGAGCTCTGACTGCTTGGCTGATTTGTAAGGGGGTGAAGTGAAAGACTGATGGGCATGGGCTGCAGGTTCCAACTCTGAGCTTTCTGCAGAGGTCTGGGTGGGAGACACTGTGAAGGAACTGGAGGCACTGTCAGCCACCAATCTAATATCACCTGTACATGTTCTGGCCTCACCATTATTTGATATTCTCCTCATTACTTGCGTTCACCCACCAAGCTGAAAGATGTTTTCTCTCCGGTATCAATTTAACAGCCAATTGTCAACAATTAAGTTCACTAAGGCAGCGCCCGTGTCATAATAATGCTCTGTGGACCAAGAATAAAGTATTTTTTGGCCTAAAACACACTGATTCTCAATTTCACTGCAGAAATGTAAAATATGTATTTGTACGCTTTATGCACAACCGTTTAGTGAACCCAGAACACGTTTTTTTTTTCAGTAAAACACAGTAAAGCACTATTTTCGTGCTGCAATTTAAAATTGGTTGTGTACGCTGTATGCACAAGTGGTTTGTGGACCCAGAACACGGCTTTTTAAAAAAAAAAAAAAGATATGCGGTATTTTACTGCTGGGAATTTAACATAGGTATTCCTACGCTGTATGTAAAAGTGGTTTGTGGACCCAGAACAAGGATTTTTTTTATAAAACACAGAAATGCAGTATTTAACTGACGGTATATTTAGGCCTCATGCACAAGGCCGTTGTTCGGGTCCACGTCCGAGCCGCATATAACGTGGCTCGGCCGCGGACCCATTCACTTCAATGGGGCTGCAAAAGATGCGGACAGCACTCCGTGTGCTGTCCGAATCCGTTGCTCCGTTCCGTGCCCCCGCAAAAAAAATATAGCATGTCCTATTCTTGTCCGTTATGAGGAACAAGTATAAGCATCTCTATAACGGGCCGCGTTCCATTCCACAAATTGCAACGTACCCGAAAATGTTCGGGTCCGGATCCCGAACACCCCAAAATTCATTACGAACCCGAACTATACAGTTCGGGTTCGCTCAACCCAAATTTGTATCACTTATGTGGTGTTAGAAAGTTCCAGACTTAGCGCACGCCATAGTTGTGCAATAGTTTGTTACTTTTCTCACCCCTGACCACTTTTGAAAAGTGGCAAGAAAAGTAAATACGATAGGTGGGTCTATCAGGGAAGGAAAATGTAGAGCAGATATATAAATGTTCATACAGTAGAACGTATAGACTTAACTTTGCACCTTTTGGACAGTCCAAGAAGCGCCAAAGAAAAGGCATGTGGCGCTTAATAAGTTTGGCACATTTTACGCCAACGTACTTCACATGAAGACTGGTCATTAATAAATAACTTCTCATATGCAGTTTTAATCTAATGTAAGGCTCATTCAACACAGTGTTTTTTCAGTGATTTCCATTAGTTATTGTGAATTTGTGAGCCCAAACCAGGTGCGTGTCAAACACACAGAACTAATGCAGATCTTTCCAATATACCTTATCTTTGTGTAGCTTCACTACAGGTTTTGCCTCACAATAACTGCTTGAAATTACTGACCAAACACTGACTGTGGAAATAGCCTTAGCTGCAACAAATTCAGCACATCTTTTGCCTGTGTGCACACCAGAAAGGAAAATGTACACCAGCATGAACAGGTGTGGGGTTTGTGCAATAATATATGTCCATTTATGCTGTAAGGTGTGATCAATTTGTTGGGTGATAGGAGGCCATGCTCCCTCTAGCTAAACCCCACCCAATTTTCATGTTACTTTAAAAACTAATCATCCAAAGTGCAACATGGCAAAAAGTCGCAAAATCATTTTTTTGCACAAATGTGGCTTTTGACAAGCTTCTTGACTTTTTTACCCCATAAAACTTGCCTGTAGCAATTGATAAATTCCCCTCAATATCGACCAAAGATGCATGTGCAGTGACCCAATGATGACTGCTAAGAGTTAGTTGTTTGCCAAGAGTGAAATGCTGTGATTTGTTGTATAGGCACTTATTTCTTTATGCATTATGCATCTAAATGCATATATGGGATGAGCAACAAGTAGTCAGTACTGGCAGCTTTAAAGGGATTGTCTCACTTCAGTGAATAGAATTAGTCATGTAGACAAAGATAATTCAAGGCATGTACTAATATATTATGATTGTCCTTATTGCCTCTTTTGCTGGCTTGATTCATTTTCAAATTGTATTATACACTGCTGGTTTCCAGGGGTCACTGCTACAGCTGCCACCCAGAAGCGGTGCCCATGCTTAAACACTGGTGACCAGGACCATGGGCGCATGCATAGGCACACATGTGCAGTAGCTCATGTCGCGATGATCTTCTATCTGTGATACAGCAGTGACAGTAACCCCTGGAAACGAGCAGTGTATAATACAATTTAAAAATTAATCAAGCCAGCAAAGGAGGCAATACAGACACTCACCTTTCAACAACCTTTGCATTAATCAATAGTACAGTGTATGTATATGCTGAATAACAGTATTTCTGGCCACTATACAATATGACTTGTATCTGGAACATGAGCAGTTTTCCCTGTGCATGTTAAAAGTCCATATATAGTGGGTGAAAACTAGTGAAAACTACTGCACACAGAAACTACAGGAGAAGCTACTTTCTAACACTTTCTTAACCACTCTGAAGCAGTCCCCGGATGATAGAGGACATTTTGAAGTGGAACTGATCTGTATGGTTGTGAATACAGTGACTGGTCTAGGATATAAACTTCCTATGAAGATGCAGCAGTTTCTTTAGCGTCTCTACTGGAATCCTGTCTCATTTAGTACTTCCCCTCTTCATTGGCTTGTGCTGACATACAGTATGTAATAGGATACTTCAGTGGAATCCTGGTCAGGTACAGTTGATCCCATGTAAACAAGGCATTTCTCTCTGATAAGACATATTACAAAGTTTCTTATGCTCATTTGTACTATTGATTTATGCAAAAAGTTACTGACTATTTAAATACTGATGGTCATGGTAGTAGGATCAACTTATTGTTGGGGAAGTATCCAAAATGGTCTAGGAAACTATACAAAGCCTCAATAAGATAATTTACTGCTTTTAACTTATGAAACTTTATGATAACATTGATCCTTTAGGTTGCTTTTTTTCCTCCAATAACATTAGTGGGCACCATTAAGGATGATCATTATTAAAGCCATAACTGTCTGATTGGTGCGGGCTCACATCTGGGAACTGCTGCTATCTCAAGGATTGTGCCTGACATGAATGGAGAGCATACTCTGCAACTATGACTTCCCTTCCACTTTCTGCTGGAGTACTTTCGAAAATAGCCGAGGAAGCACACTATTTTCAGAAGTCCCAGCAAAGTGAATAGAGAAAGCTGCACATGCGCTCCTTGCATCTCCATTCACATTGGGGTCCTGTTCTTGACATTAGTGTAGGTACCAGAAATTGGACTTGCACCTATTGGATATTTTTAGCATAGCCTAGCGGTCTCCCATAAATGTCCAGATAAAAATACCCCTTTAGCAGTGAAGATGTTTACCATTCATTGCGTTCACTGATTGTTACAATCTATAGGCACCTGTTAAAACTATTGGTTGCCAATGTGATCTAGATATATGATCACTAAAAACTACATTACTGTAGCTCATACCTCTATAGATGGCACATAATTTGCCAACTTTACTCATGATGACAAGGAACAAGCTAAAAAGAATGACAAATAAGAAGAACTGTTTAGCAGAGAAAGTTTTGTTCCTCACAGACTCGTGAATTTTATTGCCTTATATTAGATGGGTCATTGTGTGAAACGCTACCATTTCCCCCACACTTTACAAGCCCCACTTGCTTGTTCACTTACAGAAGAAAAATATAACACTGTTTGTCTCTTTAGAAACTGCTTACGGGAAGTTCGATTTTAGCTGAAACAATTTAGAACACAATGAAATTTTATCTGGGATCGTAAAATTGCCATTTCTGTTGAAGAGGCTGTGACTCCTGGGAATAAGGAATTAAAAGGAACAGAACATTTGTTAACTGCTTGACCTGTGATCTGGGATGAAAACTAGAGCTCCTCTCTCCCTCACGTGAAGATCTACTGCATCTGGAATGAAGATGGACAATGTTGTGTGACTAATTTATCAATATGATTTTGTTCTAATTAGTCTTTGCTCTGAGATATAAGAGATTCTTGATGTTTGTAATGAAAATGAAGATTTTATGAAATGTAATCAAATGAAAGTGAAAACTATGAAAAGCCAAGGGAGGACCAATAAACTAGGATGCTATGGTCTCTTAATATAATTAAATTTGTATCACATATTATAGTGTAGTTGGTTAAAATTCACCAGTTAAAAGGTCTATTCCAATAGGACTCTTATAATACATACAGGACCAGATAACCAAGAACTTTAGGTCCCCATTACAGCCCAGTTTGTAAAACTGCAATGAAACTGCTGTGTAATATAGTTTCCTTTTTAGAATTTAAATTCTTTCAGTATTACTGACCAATTATATGATAAATTGAACACTCGCCATCATGAAACAGAGGGCCAGATTTATCATTAGCCTAAGTCACTTTTCTGGAGTTGAAAAGTCGCAAAAAATTGCGCAAAAAGCCAAATTGCGCAATTTTTTGCGACTTTTTGGAGACTTACGCCACTCACTCCAAAACCAAGTTGTAAATCACTTGCAAGACAGATTTATTATTGCGACTTTTTAAATAGTCGCAAAAAAGTCGCAAAAAATTGCGCAAACTCACTCCACTCATGACCATGCTTATGTTTGACAAAATCACTTTTTTAAAATTGCGACTTTTCCAAAGACAAAGCCAAAATACAACTAGGAACCAGAAATACACCAGATTTATCATCCTCTGAAAGAGCCCATGATAAATTTGACTTGACTCAAATACACATACGCCTTCTTTGAAAGTGGAGTGAACTGCAAGAGTAATGATAAATCTGGCCCAGAGTATGTAAAAAAGAAACAGAAAAACATTAGGGGAGATTCATAATGGGTCGAATTCTTAAAGTCCATTTTGTAGGAGTCTATATTGTCGTAATTTAAGCCAAAATTTAAAAATGGACTTAGTCTATGGTTAGTTAGTAAGTCTAGGTCTAGCTGACCTACAGTGAATACCTGTACATGCAAGCTCCTGAGAACTAGGCCCAAGTTCAGAGAACCTCTGTCTCAGTTTGCAGCTACCAAGAAAAAAACCCTACTACCAAAATACATCTGAGGGAAGAAGATTAGAAGGTCTAGAATTCACAAGGCAATTCTTCAGATTCAGAGAACAAGATATTATGTTTGTTTATGGCAAAAAGACTTTACGGCTATGAAAGGGAATATTTCTGAAGTGCCCTACCACACTTTGAAATAGATTGACCACCCGTATCTATTATCTGCACCCCTTAGTCCAGGGATTGCAAAAGCATTTAACAAGATCCTCATTGCATGACTGTGGTTCTGATGGGAGAATGCAAAGTGCTAAAATCTTCATCATTGCTTCTGTCCATATGCTGCTACTGAGAAAAGATTGCACTGTAATATGCTTTGGAACTGTGTTTTGTTACTGCTGAATGTACTACTACTCTCACTTGTACTTTAGTAAGAGAGACTTATTTATTGACACCAATGAACCTGGTTATTGACTCCATCATTCACTGGCCCTCATGCCCTGCACCCAGACAAACAGCCTGAGGGAGAGATTGCCACTCTGAACTGTGAGCACAACAACCACAATCGTAGCCACTGCTACTTTCATTCTCCTCCACGAACTGCCCTCAGGGTCGCTGCAAGTGCATATCAAAACAGGCGATTTTCAGTAAGTTAGGCCCCTGGCACTCAGACAGAGGAGATGTTTATTCACGGCAATAAGAGGTTATTGTCACCCACCAATGGAACAGGCGATTTTCAGTAGATTAGGCCCCTGGCACCCAGACAGAGGAGAGATTCATTCACGTCAAAAAGAAGTTAATTTCACCCACCAATGGAACAGGCAATTTTGAGTAAGTTAGGCCCTTTGCCTAACTTACTCATGAAGCAAAACAGGCTTCATGTCATCCACCAATGCAACAGACGATTTTCATAACTGTAGGCCTCTGGTACCCATACAGAGGAGAGGTTCATTCACGGAAAAACAGGCTTCATGTCACCCACCAATGGAACAGGCGATTTTCACTAAGGTAGGCCCTTGGCACCCAGACAGAAGAGAGGTTCATTCACGGCAAAGCAGGCTTCATGTCATCCACCAATGCAACAGGCGATTTTAAGAAATGTAGGCCCCTGGCATCCAGACAGAGGAGAGGTTCATTCATGGCTAAAAGAGGTTAATGTCACCCACCAATGGAACAGGCGATTTTCAGAAATTTAGGCCCCTGGCACCCAGAAAGAGAAGAGGTTCATTCATGGCAAAAAGAGGTTAATGTTACCCACCAATGGAACAGGCAATTTTTAGTAAGTTAGGCCCCTGGCACCAAGACAGAGGAGAGGTTGATTTACAGCAAAACAGGCTTTATGTCATCCACCAATGCAACAGACGATTTTCAGAAATGTAGGCCCCTGGCACCCAGACAGAGGAGGGGTGCATTTATGGCAAAACAGGCTTCATGTCATCCACCAATGGAACAGGCGATTTTCACTAATGTAGGCCCCTGGCACCCAGACGGAGGAGATTTTTATTCATGGCAAAACAGGCTTCATGTCACCCACCAATGAAGTAAATGTGTACCTGACCTTTTGGGCACAAATATGGTTGTAATAAAGTCCTGGTAAGGACTATAGGGCTGCAAAAGGCAGCAAAATGTTTGTAAGTGCCCTGCAAACAAATGTGGATATGTAAATAACTTAAAATTAAAATAAAACAAATTAAAATTAAACATTATTAATCAGCAAATAGGAGGAGGCGGTGGATGCGGAGTTGGAGGTTGAGGAGGTGGCGAATGTTGTGTTGTTGGTGGAAGCAGCAATGAAGGAGGTGGAGGAGGGGGTATCTTAAAAGGGTTATTTTTTTTTTTTTGGGGGGGGGTTAAAATTGGGGTAGCCCCCATAATAATGGTACAAATAAAAAAAGGATTCAATTAATAAGTGCACTGGAGTACAAGAATGTATGGTTGAGGCGGTTATAAATGTCTATTCTGCAGAAGGTACGGACAAGTCCTGTGGGATCCATGCCTGGCTGTGGACAGGTGGCTGTGTTTGTCTGTAATGACGCCCCCTTCTGTGCTAAATACACGTTCAGACAATACAATGGCTGCAGGAGGGCAGGCCAGCACCTCCAATGCATAAAGTGCAAGCTCAGGCCATGTTGACAATTTGGAGACCTAGAAGTTGAATGGGGCAGAACCATCAGTCAGTATGTGTAGTCATGTGCGCAACAGTAAATAAACCATATTTCGTATATAACATATATCAATGCCATAGTGATGGTGGCAACGCAATGGCATTGATATATGTTATATACGAAATATGGCTTCTTTACTCAAGACACCACCGTCCGCTGTTTTTCTGTTGTTAGCCTCACAGCCCAAATAGGGCTCTTTGTATTGAATGTGCCGGTGGCATTAACCCTCTCTGCGACAGGGCACAGCAATTAGTCCCCAGGGACCATCTAATTATGCTCCGCCTATACGTTTTCTGATTCCAGCAAGGCCAATAATCATCATGTAACCATGAAGTTGCTATACATGCTGAAAGCATATTCATCCTATGTTTCACATAGTCAACTAATGCGGTCCCCTCTCCGGGTGCTCCTTTGAGCTGATTTACTATGCCTACCTAAATTCCTATATTAAGCTTGTGAACTTATATGCAAATGAATTGTTGTATTTGAACTAGTAGACACATACCTTATATATGTTTTTTGTGTATCTCTTGTATTATTAGCCTGATGAAGGGCTCATTACTCAGCCCAAAATGTTGCTTATGAAACTTGTGAATCATGTCTGGCTGAACATCCAATAAATCACTTCAAGCATCGCATCCTGTGTGTGTGCCGTCTGAATTTAACTAAACTACTTGAGTTCTTGTGGTGGAGCACAGAACAACAATCTGACGTGTACCCATTGTGCCAGTGTATGAAAGAGTGCTGTGATCCTAATTGCTCATTAGAGATGGCCCGAACTATCCGCCGGCGAACAGTTCCCGGCGAACATAGCTTGTTCGCGTTCGCCTCTGCCGGGCGAACATATGCGATGTTCGGTCCGCCCCCTATACATCATCATTGAGCAAACTTTGACCCTGTACCTCACAGTCAGCAGACACATTCCAGCCAATCAGCAGCATACCCTCCCTCCCAGACCCTCCCACCTCCTGCACAGCATCCATTTTAGATTCATTCTGAAGCTGCAGTCTTAGTGAGAGGAGGGAGAGTGTAATTGCTGCTGATTTAATTGGGAAATCGATAGCTAGGCTAGTGAATTCAGTGTCCACTCCAGTCCTGAAAGACTCATCTGATCTCTGCTGTAAGGACAGCGTCCTGACAGCACCCCAAAAAGCCCTTTTAGGGCTGCAACATTAGTCTGCTTTTTTTTTCCTTTATATACATATTGCAGTTGCCTGGCCTGCCTGTGTGTGAGGAGCTGCAGGCCCACAGACTGTAGTGTGCCCACTGCCAGTGCCCACCCCTGTCATTCCGTGTGGCACAGGACTTTGCATCAAAAAAAGGCATTTAATTTTTACACTTTAATCTAAGGTTAGTTGCCTGCCAGTGTGTGTCAGGCTGACTTCCACTGACTGTAGTGTGCCCACTGCCAGTGCTCCACCACTCATACCGGCTGGCACAGGACTTTGCATAAAAAGGCATTTAATTTTTACACTTTAGTGTAATTTCAGCTGCTTGCCTGCTGCTAGTGTGTGTCAGGCCGACTTCAACTGACTGTAGTGTGCCCACTGCCAGTGCCCACCCCTGTCATCCCGTGTGGCACAGGACTTTGCTTAAAAAAAGGCACTTAATTTTTACACTTTAATCTAAGGTTAGTTGCCTGCCAGTGTGTGTCAGGCTGACTTCCACTGACTGTAGTGTGCCCACTGCCAGTGCCCACCACTCATACCGGCTGGCACAGGACTTTGCATAAAAAAGGCATTTAATTTTTACACTTTAGTGTAATTTCAGCTGCTTGCCTGCTGCTAGTGTGTGTCAGGCCGACTTCAACTGACTGTAGTGTGCCCACTGCCAGTGCCCACCCCTGTCATCCCGTGTGGCACAGTAGCTTTGCTGATAAAAAAAGGCATTTAATTTTTACACTTTAGTCTAAGTTCAGTTGCTTGCCTGCTGCCAGTGTGTGTCAGGCCCACTTCCACTGACTGTAGTGTGCCCACTGCCAGTGCCCACCACTCATACCGGCTGGCACAGTAGCTTTGCCGATAAATAAGGCATTTAATTTTTAGACAGTAGTCTAAATTCAGCTGCTTGCCTGCTGCCAGTGTGTGTCAGGCCCACTTCCACTGACTGTAGTGTGCCCACTGCCAGTGCCAACCACTGCATACCGGGTGGCACAGTAGCTTGCCGATAAATAAGGCATTTAATTTTTAGACTGTAGTCTAAATTCAGTTGCTTGCCTGCTGCCAGTGTGTGTCAGGCCCTCTTCCACTGACTGTAGTGTGCCCACTGCCAGTGCCAACCACTGATACCGGGTGGCACAGTAGCTTTGCCGATAAATAAGGCATTTAATTTTTAGACAGTAGTCTAAATTCAGTTGCTTGCCTGCTGCCAGTGTGTGTCAGGCCCTCTTCCACTGACTGTAGTGTGCCCACTGCCAGTGCCAACCACTGCATACCGGGTGGCACAGTAGCTTGCCGATAAATAAGGCATTTAATTTTTAGACAGTAGTCTAAATTCAGTTGCTTGCCTGCTGCCAGTGTGTGTCAGGCCCGCTTCCACTGACTGTAGTGTGCCCACTGCCAGTGCCAACCACTGATACCGGGTGGCACAGTAGCTTGCCGATAAATAAGGCATTTAATTTTTAGACAGTAGTCTAAATTCAGTTGCTTGCCTGCTGCCAGTGTGTGTCAGGCCCGCTTCCACTGACTGTAGTGTGCCCACTGCCAGTGCCAACCACTGATACCGGGTGGCACAGTAGCTTGTCGATAAATAAGGCATTTAATTTTTAGACAGTAGTCTAAATTCAGTTGCTTGCCTGCTGCCAGTGTGTGTCAGGCCCGCTTCCACTGACTGTAGTGTGCCCACTGCCAGTGCCAACCACTCATACCGGGTGGCACAGTACCTAGCACGCCGTAGTACCACTTATCTAAAAAAATGACAGGCAGAGGCAGGCCACACTCGCAGGGGCCGCCGTGGTCGTGGTGCTGTGATTTCCACTGTCCCTGAATAATGCCCAGTTTTCAGAGGCCACGCACTCCTGAACCCGAAAAATTCAGAGGACGTAGCTGACTGGCTTAGACAGGACACCCACCTTCAACAGCTTCCGCTAAGAACCTTGACGCACCATCCTCCTCCAGCTCAGCTTCGGTCACCTGCCTCAAGTTACCACGCACCCGCCTGCCGCCACCACCACCACTACCACCACAGCCACCACAGCCGCTTCACTTGATCCGTCAGAGGAGTTATTTACACATCAGTTGGATGCAATTAGTGATGCGCAACCATTATTGCCAGATGATGTAGATTACGGGATATGTCTCAGTCAGGCAGGATTACACACATGGACGTACAGTGTGATGATGATGATGATGATGTTGTACCCGCTGCTGCTTCCTTTGCTGAGGTGTCAGATACAAGTGAAGCGGTTGATGATGACGATGTGTCCACGGATGCCACGTGGGTGCCTGCTCGAAGAGAAGAAGAGGGGGAAAGTTCTGAAGGGGAGACAGAGAGAATGAGGAGACGAGTTGGAAGCAGGGGAGGTCGTCGCAAGGGAGTTAGTGGCACAGTCAGACAGCATGTATCGGCACCTGGGGTCAGCCAGACAACACGCCAGTCAACGCATGCTGTTGCCACCACTAGAATGCCGTCATTGCAAAGCTCAGCAGTGTGGCATTTTTTTGTGTGTCTGCCTCTGATAAAAGCAATGCCATTTGCAACCTGTGCCAAAAGAAACTGAGTCGTGGGAAGTCCAACACCCACCTTGGTACAACTGCTTTGCGAAGGCACATGATCTCACATCACAAACGCCTATGGGATCAACACATGAGTACAAGCAGCACACAAACTCAAAGCCACCATGCTCCTCCTGGTCCAGCATCTTCAGCCACGTCAACCACTGCTGTCCTCCCTGCCCCCTCTCAACCACCCGCCACTCCATCTCTCACCTTCAGCAGTTCCTGCTCATCTGCCCACAGTCAGGTGTCTGTCAAGGACATGTTTGAGCATAAGAAGCCAATGTCACAAAGTCACCCCCTTGCCCGGCGACTGACAGCTGGCTTGACGGAACTCTTAGCCCGCCAGCTTTTACCATACCAGCTGGTAGAGTCTGAGGCCTTCAAAAAATTTGTCGCTATTGGGACACCACAGTGGAAGGTACCCGGACGAAATTTTTTTCAAAAAGGCAATCCCAAACCTCTACCATGTCATTGAAAAGGAAGTCATGGCATCTCTGGCATACAGTGTTGGGGCAAGGGTCCATCTGACCACTGATACCTGGTCTGCAAAGCACGGTCAGGGCAGGTATATCACGTATACTGCACATTGGGTCAACCTGCTGACGGCTGACAAGTATGGAATGCGTTGCTCCGCAGCAGAGTTGGTGACACCACCACGACTTGCAGGCAGACCTACTGCCACCTCCTCTACTCCTACTCCATCCTCTTCAATATCCTCCTCGGCTGAGTCCTCTTCTGCTGCGGCATCTGGCTGCACATCAACTGATTCCCCCCAGCTCCCCAGGGGCTATTCCACATCCCAGATACGACAGTGTCACGCTATCTTGGGGTTAACTTGCCTGAAAGCAGAGAGCCACACAGGACCAGCACTCCTGTCCGCCCTGAACGCACAGGTGGATCAGTGGCTGACCCCGCACCAACTGGAGATCGGCAAAGTGGTGTGTGACAATGGAAGCAATCTGTTGGCGGCATTAAATTTGGGCAAGTTGTCACATGTGCCTAACAACGTTTTGTGTCTAAGTACCCAGGCTTACAGGACGTCCTCAAGCAGGCCAGGAAGGTGTGTGGCCATTTCAGGCGTTCCTACATGGCCATGGCGCACTTTTCCGATATTCAGCGGCGAAACAACATGCCAGTGAGGCGCTTGATATGCGACAGCCCGACACGTTGGAATTCAACACTCCTAATGTTCGACCGCCTGCTCCAACAAGAAAAAGCCGTCAACGAGTATTTGTATGACCGGGGTGCTAGGACAGCCTCTGCGGAGCTGGGAATCTTTTTGCCACGTTACTGGACACTCATGCGCAATGCCTGTAGGCTCATGCGTCCTTTGAGGAGGTGACAAACCTAGTCAGTCGCACCGAAGGCACCATCAGCGACCTCATCCCATTTGTTTACTTCCTGGAGCGTGCCCTGCGAAGAGTTCTGGATCAGGCTGTAGATGAGCGTGAAGAGGAAGAGGAAGAGTTGTGGTCACCATCACCACCAGAAACAGCCTTGTCATCATCGCTTGCCGGACCTGCAGCAACGCTGGAAGAGGAGTATGAGGAAGAGGAGTCAGAGGAGGAATGTGGCGGCTTTGAGGAGGAGGAAGACCAACCACAGCAGGCACCCCAGGGTGCTCGTTGTTGTCACCTATCTGGGACCCATGGTGTTGTACGTGGCTGGGGGGAAGAACAGACCGTCAATGACATCAGTGAGGACGAAATGAGTAGCTCTGCATCCAACCTTGTTCAAATGGGGTCTTTCATGCTGTCATGTCTGTTGAGGGACCCACGTATAAAAGGATAAAGGAGAACGATCTGTACTGGGTGGCCACGCTACTAGACCCCGGTATAAGCAGAAAGTGGCAGAAATGTTACCAAATTACCAAAAGTCGGAAAGGATGCAGCAGTTCAAAACCAAACTAAAAATATGCTTTACACAGCTTATAAGGGGATGTCACAGCACAACGGGAATCTAACAGGGAAGAGGTGAGTGTAATCCTCCTCCTACCACGACGGCAAGGACTGGACGATTTACAGATGTGTTGTTGATGGAGGACATGCGGAGCTTTTTCAGTCCTACTCATCGCCACAGCCCTTCGGGATCCAGCCTTAGAGAACGACTCGACCGACAGGTAGCAGACTACCTCGCCTTAACAGCAGATATCGACACTCTGAGGAGCAATGAACCCCTTCACTACTGGGTGTGCAGGCTTGACCTGTGGCCTGAGCTATCCCAGTTTGCGATAGAACTTCTGGCCTGCCCTGCTTCAAGTGTCCTGTCAGAAAGGACCTTCAGTGCAGCAGGAGGCATTGTCACTGACAAGAGAAGTCGCCTCGGTCAAAAAGTGTTGATTACCTCACCTTCATAAAGATGAATGAGGCATGGATCCCGAAGGACTGACAGTGGGGATACGTTTGACTAACAAAAGGCCTGATTACATGCCTTGGCCTCAAAATGGTCCCCATGCTGCTGTATTTAATGTCTGCATACCGGATGACTTTCGTGAATTCTCCACCACCAACTAGGGTTCAAGCCGCAATGTTTTAGTCACTTTTCTGCCTGGAAAACATAAATTTTTCCGGCCGCTGCTACAATAGCGGCTGCAACAGTGCCATTATTTTTCAGTCATGTGTACATGCCAAATTTTTCTGTCCTATGGTGCAGCACTGTGGCTGCAAAAACAAACCAAAAAAAAAGGCACATACAAGTGTCAATTCCCCTTCGTGATCGTTACCTTGTTGTGGTGAAGGGGCTTGCGTATCACAATGAAGCAATCATCAATCATCACCTCTATAAGTGTGTTGGCAATGTTGCCACACCCCAGATGATAAGGCCGTTGCTTCATTATGGTCAGACCAAAAGTGATCGGACGGCTGGATAATATTTCATAGAAAAAACATTAATTTACCTTTTTTTTATATGTTGTATGGGTTTTTAATACATAAAATAAAAAATCATAATAAATTCTCTTAATAGTTTATTAGAAATGATGCAGGCAATTAAAAAAATCCCCATCAATTCCAATACAAAGCAAGTACAGAGCTCAGAACTAAATTATTTCTTGATGTCGTAATGGTTCGCTAATTCGACAATGGTTAATCAATTCGACCGGATAGGGTCCGTAACAGGGATTAAACTGATAGGAATAGTACTAGTTAAGACACCACTCATATAGGGTGTCACAGCACATTGCTCTGTGCACGCGCAGTGCCCCAATTTGGGAGTAAGAGGACCGACCAAGCTGCTTTTTCCATCTCCCGGTTCCTGAAATCAATTCAGTTTAGTGTATGAGAGTTTGGTCTGTCACTGTGAAGGCAGTCGAAGGTACCCGGCCTAAATTTTTTTTCACAAAAGGCAATCACTGATATGGGACGTAACAGGGATTAAACTGATGAGAATAGTACTTCAGAAAATACCACTCATATCGGGTGTGACAGTAAATTGCACGGCGCAGACGCAGTCACCGTGGTTTAAAACAGAGTGGAGGGAGCCAGCGTTTTTTTTAACCATCTCCCCGTTCGAAAAATCTATTTAATAAATGGCCCCCAGATTGGGGACGTTAGAGGGATTAAACTGATTAGAATAGTACTACAGAAAATACCACTCATATCGGGTGTGACAGTAAATTGCACGGCGCAGACGCAGTCACCGTGGATTAAAACAGAGTGGAGGGAGCCAGCATTTTTTTAACCATCTCCCCGTTCGAAAAATCTATTTAATAAATGGCCCCCAGATTGGGGACGTTAGAGGGATTAAACTGATGAGAATAGTACTACAGAAAATACCACTCATATCGGGTGTGACAGTAAATTGCACGGCGCAGACGCAGTCACCGTGGTTTAAAACAGAGTGGAGGGAGCCAGCGTTTTTTTAACCATCTCCCCGTTCGAAAAATCTATTCAATAAATGGCCCACAGATTGGGGACGTTAGAGGGATTAAACTGATGAGAATAGTACAGATGTAGCAGGGTTAGCACTCCCGCAGTTAACTCAAATTTCTTAACTCATTTCATTATCTTGAGAAAAAAGCCATTGAAAAGCAATTGAAGGTGTTTGCTTAGATTAGATAACCAAACTTAGAAATCTCAGAAAAAAGGAGTGCTAACCATGCTACATCTGTACTACAGAAAATACCACTCATATCGGTTGTGACAGTAAATTGCACGGCGCAGACGCAGTCACCGTGGATAAAAACAAAGGGGAGGGAGCCAGCGTTTTTTTAACCATCTCCCCGTTCGAAAAATCAATTCAATTGACCTTTCGGGGACCCTTGGTGTTGTACGTGGCTGGGTGGAGGAAGAAACCTTCAATGACATCACCGGGACGTGGCTAGCTTGGTATCCAACCTTGTGCAAATGGGGAGTTTGCAGTTGTAAAAATGAACTGTTTGCGGTGCATTAAAAGGGGAGTTTGGTCTGTCAATGTCTGTGAAGCGGGCGTAACCCTTACACTACCTGATCGATACAACATCATACCTGATCGTATACACACACTGGATGTTTTAAAGCACGTTATTCCAAACAATTTAGGAATGTTAGTTGATTTATGCCCTTTATGGATTAAAACCCGACTCTGCGTCCACTACGTAATTTTCCATGGGAGTTTTGCCATAGATCCCCCTCCGGCATGCCACAGTCCAGGTGTTAGACCCCTTTGAAACAACTTTCTCATCACTATTGTGGCCAGAAAGAGTCCCTGTGGGTTTTAAAATTTGCCTGTCTATTGAAGTCTATGGCGGTTCGCCCGGTTCGCCAGTTCGCGAACATTTGCGGAAGTTCGCGTTCGCTGTTCGCGAACTGAAAATTTTATGTTCGCGACATCACTATTGCTCATACTACAGTTAGGGAGATATAGCCGCCCTGGCCGTGCTTACTGGTCCATGTATCTGAGGTTATGTGGACCTTGCCATAGACGCATTGCGCAGTGCACACTTGATTTTATCCTCCACTGAGCTTTCTGCAGAGGAATGGGTGGGAGATACTGTAAAGGAACTGGAGGCACTGTCAGCTGCTACCCAATCTACTATCGCCTGTACTTGTTCTGGTTTCACCATCCGTAGAGCGGCATTCGGGCCTACCAAATAACACTGGAGGTTCTGTCGCCTACTCGCGCCCAAGGAAGGCGTTTCACTTGGACCTGTAGTTGACGTTGAACTGCCACATCCTCTCCCAGCAACAGGAGCTCCCCCAACACCACCACGACCATGCCGACATCCCTATTTGATGTTCTCCTCATTTTTTGACCCACCAAGCTGACAGATAGTTTATCTCCTGTGTCAATTTAACTGAAAATAATCAACAATTAAGTTCACTAACACTAAGGCAGTGCTTGTGTCATAAAAATGCTCTGTGGACCAAGAATACTGCTTTTTTTCACTGCAGAAATGTGAATGAGGTATTTTTACGCTGTATGCACAACTGCTTTTTGAAGCAAGAATACGGCTTTTGTTCACAAAAATACACTATTGCACTATTTCACAGCAGAAATGTTAAATAGGTATTTGGGCGGTGTATTTTAAACTGCTTTGTGGATTGGCAATACCGCTTTTTCTCCCTAAAACACAGTAATGCACTATTTCAGTGCTGAAATTTAAAGTAGGTATTTGTACGCTGTATGCACAACTGCTTTGTGGACCAGCAATACCGCTTTTTTCCCCAAAAATACACTGATGCACTATTTCACTGCAGAAATGTAAAATAGGTATTTGTACGCTGTATGCACAACTGCTTTTTGGACCAGGAATGCCGCTTTTTTTCCCCTAAAACACAGTAATGCACTATTTCAGTGCTGAAATTTAAAATAGGTATTTGGGGGGCATGGCCTGAGCGCAGAGCCGCATGCATCTCGCAGCCTGAGCTCTGCAGACGATCGTGTGACTGCAGGCATATGAAGCTGATGATTTGGTGTAAATATGAACAAGACTACAAGAGACAGAGCCAAAGATATCCCTGGTACCAGAAAAACAGCGATGGGACAGGGAGACTTGGACCAGTTCGGCAGGAAAGACAGCAGGCATCTCCAGCCGAGTCAGAACAAGATGGCACCAAGGCCTGAGTTCTCACAGCATGAACCTTCAGAGTCGGAAGATGAGGACGGTAGTCAAATCGTGGTCCCTGTGTCTCAAGATAACTTACCTGTGTCCAGGAAGTTTATGCGCCAGCTTCTAGCAGAAGCCCTAGATCCACTTAGCCAAGACTTGCGGGATCTTAAACAGGACTTGAAGCAAGTAGGAGACCGACTTGAAGCTGTAGAAGGAGTGCAGGTGGCCATGGTGAATTTTGAAAATGCAGTATCTACTAAGTTTGATACTGCACAGGAACATACAAACTATCTCTACAACCAACTAGAAGATAAATTTAACCGGGGGCAAAGAAATAATCTGCAGCTGAGAGGATTCCCGGAATCCATCCACACGGACACCATTTCCCGCTCCTGCTGGACTTCTTTGAGGATCTCTTGGGGGATGACAAGACAGTGGACATTACATTAGAGAGAGCGCATCGGGCATTACGTCCTCCGCCGGTCCCTTCCGAACCCCCTAGGTACATCATTTGTAAATTATCTAGACCAAAGAAAAGATATTGAAGGTGGCACGAACTGCTGCAAATATTAAGTACGCGGTAGCCACCATCTTGTTTTATCAGGACTTATCCCCACTCACTTTGAAGAAAAGAGGGGAATTAGACCTCTGCTTGATGTCCTGAAAGATCGTAAAATTACGTACCGATGACTGTACCCCTTCGGCCTACTGATTAATCTCCCTGAAATGAAGATAGTGATCCAGGCCCATGCGGACCTCAATAGAATTTTGGACCTTTTGGATTATAAAATACCTTCAAAATGAGGACTGGAATCCACTTTAAGACCTGACTCACCTACCGCAGCTCCCAGATGTCTCTCTTTGGGTCTAAGTCGAAACAAGCCGTCCACAAAGGCAGAAGAGGAAAACAGGTTGGCAAACGCCACGCAAGTTAACACTAGACATTACATCGTTTTTGGGCAGTAAGCATGGGTGGTTCTTGCCTCTCTTGGCCATAGTAGGACAACCATTTTATTGCTTTTGTTCTAGTCCGCTCCGGCTATTATTGGCGTAGTTTTGCCATATTAATCGTTTATTATGTCTACGTAATTGAGGCATCTGATTGCTATTCCTGTGGGTCTTGGGGCCTTCCCAGACATACATTTTGGCCTCTTCTTTTATCATACTTACCTTTATATCTTACATCTTTTGCTGCTTGCTCTATCTCTATAGATCCTTGCTTGGCAGTGCCTCCCACTGGGAGATATGTTGGTTATTCAAAGTTACACTGTTCGTGTATATGTTTTGTTTACTTCTGTTATCCAGGTACAGAAGGGGAAGTTTGAGATGACTTGACAGATCTGTTACACCCATTATATTTGTAAGTGCGGATGGAACCCCTTGTCTCCCCTGGTATCTATTAGCCAATAGAGTATATTTGGTTGGATAAATGGCCTCCATTAAAGTTTGCTCGTTTAATGCTAGGGGCATGAACGCACTGTCCAAATGTGGTCAAGTATGTACTATGTTCAAGAAACAAAAAGTGGATGTTCTCTTGCTTCAAGAGACCCATTTCAAATCAAAACATATTCCTAGGTTGGGTTACCTGATATATAATCAGTGGTTCCACAGCTCCTCACCTGATTCTGCCTCAAAAGGAACTAGTATAGCGCTCCATAGACAGTTTCCACTGGAGGTGCATTCATCCCTTGCTGCCCCAGCAGGCAGATATGTATTTATTAAGGGGGTAATAGGCTCACAAATGTATACCCTGGGTAGTATATATGCCCCGAACACATCTCAGGCCCCCTGGTTAAGGCTACATGCACACAACAGTTGTTTTTTGCTGTCCGCAAATCGGGATCCGCAAAAAAACTTATGGTCCATCAGTTTTTTGGGGGATGATTCCTTCGTTTTCACAGATCCCTTGTAATAAATGCCTATCCTTGTCCGCAAATGAGAAAAAAGTAGGATATGCACTACTTTTTTTTGCTGAAGGGAAACACGGACAACCGTCGCGGAACACAAACGGATGAACTGTCAAATATTTTTTGCTGATCCATTGAAATGAATGAGTTCCTATCGTATCCGCAAAAAAAAAAATGAAACGGAAGCCGATAAAAACAACCTAAGGCAGAGCCTAAGGCCTCATGCACACGACCGTTGTTTTGATCTGCGCCCGAGCCCGTGTGCTGTTCGCATCCGTTTCTCCATTCCGTGGCCTGGCAAAAATAATAGAGCATGTCCTATTCGTGTCTGTTTTGCGGACAAAAATAGGCATTTCTACAATGGGCTGCGTTCCGTTCCGCAAATTGCAAATCATACGGTCGTGTGCATGAGGCCTAAAAGAAACACTTTCCTTGCTAACTAACTTTGCAGAAGGAGTAATCATTCTAGGGGGGATTTAAACGTTTTAAACGTTACATCCCGAGATGGATACTTTCTCTGGCCACTCGGCACTATCCAAATCGGCTCTTAGAGTCATAAGGAATAACATAGCGGACGCGGGCTTAGTGGATAGCTGGCGTTGTCATTGTCCTAATGACAAATAGTTATCTTATTACTCCCCAGCGCATGCCTCATATCAGAGGCTAGACTATATTTTGGTCTCTGCATCCCTGCTCCCCTACACCATGAACGCTTTGATTGGTTTGATTTTAGTCTTGGACCACGCTCCGCTTTTCCTGCAATTTACCCAAAAAGGCTCTCCTAAGAAAGAAATGTCTTGGAAGCTAAATGAGACAGTATTGCATAACTCACAAAATGTAAAACAGATTGCAGGATACTTAGAGGAGTATTTTTAATTAAATGACACACCAAGTATTTAGCAGAATGTCCTTTGGGAAGCACATAAGGCGGTAGTTAGGGGTCGCTTTATCGCATTGGGTACCCACTTAAAGAGAAGTAGAGAACTGGAAGTTCAGAACCTTCTCACCCAAATACACTTTTTAGAGTCTAGGCATAAAAAACGATGATTAATGCGCAGATTTTACTGGAACTGGACACTGTCTGGTCGCAGCTGAAATATATCCTTAATACAAAATCACCGAACCTAGACAAAGCTTCCAAATTAATGTTGTCGCAGATAAAGAAAAGGAAGCCCCAATCGTATCTTCATAAAATCCAGTCCCAGGACGTGAGGACCCTACATCATTCTGAGCAGATTGCTCAGTGCTTCTCAGACTACTATATGTGGTTGTATAATTTAAGAGCTGACCCTTCGCTGAGCGAAGCGTCAACCCATCTAAGGCTTAGTAGGGCATGGCTGTCAACTTTAAAACTGCCCAGGTTGAGTACAGATCTGCAAAAAACTCTTGCTGCCCAATTTACATTGTCTGAGTTAACAGCTGATTTGAAAGCTATGCCTCTCCATAAAAGCCCAGGGCCAGATGGTCTCCCAATGAAATACTATCATATGTTTCAAGATATCCTGCTCTCCAAGTTATTACAAGTCTGTAACTCTATCTGGAATGGGTCCACTCTGCACACTCAGATGCTAGCCGTGCAAATTACGATTATTCTTAAAGAGGGTAAGGATCTCTCCCAGTTTGCTAATTATAGACCAATATTCCTCCTTAATAATGATCTCAAGCTGTTAGCAAAAATGTTAGCCCTCCGTTTTCAACCCATGTTGCCCAATTTAATTCATATGGAACAGGTAGGGTTTGTCAGCGGTAGGAAGGGGAGAATGAACACCACTAGACTGGTGAACATTATAGAGTATGCACACTCGACGAGCACCCCGTTAGCCCTTCTCGGCACTGATGCCGAGAAGGGTTTCAATAGGGTGGATTGGATATACATAAGGACGGCCTTGGAGTTCTTCAATATCCCAGAGGCGTTCATCAGAGTGGTAATGTCCATGTACAGTAAGCTAGTTCCAGAGTACTGGTCAATGGTGTTCTTTCCCCTTCGTTTGTAATTAGAAATGGAACGAGGCAAGGCTGCCCGCTTTCCCCGCTCCTTTTCATTCTATCTATAGAGCCATTACTACAGGCGGTGAGACAGGACCAGAGAATCCGTGGGATAAAAATTTAAACGGAGGTGCATATCCAAGCAGCTTTTGCGGATGACCTCCTCTTTATAGTATCAAACCCCCTCAAGGCTTTTCCTGCAATACAATTATTGCTTACTCAGTTTGGAGAATACTCCAGTTTTAAAGTGAATCTTACTAAGTCCCAGGTCCTCAATGTTACTCTCGATGCCATAACACAAACACGCATAGAACAGAGTGTAACGTTCACGTGGTCTACAAATAGCATTTGGGTGTCGATTTAATATCCCATCCCTCGGCATTATATGTGGAAAATTGCAAACCATTAACGGGGATTATCGATAAGATTTTATATTATTTTTAGGTGTTGCGGATCCCTGTGGATTCAAAAAGCGGGAAGAATCGCCAAACAACGGACCCGAACCTGAACTTTTATGAAAATGTTTGGGTTCGGGTATGTGTCCCGAACATCCTAAAATTCGGTACGAAGCCGAACTATACAGTTCGGGTTCGCTCAACTCTAGTCACAATGTCTCCCTTATACCCTACTCATGAAACATTATGTCCCCTATTTGCAGCAATAGCAACATTTAGAAAACATGCAAAACAGGATCTGCACATGTTCTGTGGAATTTAGTGGAGGACCCTAAGGATCATTGTCTCTGCTGGGCCTAAGAAATCTCAGTCTGGCAAAAATCCACTTCCTCCACAAAAATTGGTATAAATTTCATGGCCTAGCCATGCTCCTTACATGTCTACCCTTGATCTTGTCCTATTATTATGACAAGTACATGCCTGTGGCACAGTTTTTGAGACCTATTGAAAAAGTCTTGGTAGCCTAAGAACCTAGAAACTTTCACTTTCCAAAAACACATAATAAGACATTTAACTGCCCTTGTGTGGCATATGCAAATGTAATACTTTTGTAAAGTGTGTTTAGTCATATAGTTTTCACTAATCAAAACTGAATAACCAATACCCATCAAGTCTTAGGAATTGATATTAACTATTGGTTTTGAGTTGGCCATTGAAATGTCCTTCCCAATTTCTAGACTTTCTCATAGGCCAGATAATGATTTAACTTTTATTAAATACATTTTGCCATAGGGGAAAAATGCACGGATGCGTCCAGATGGCAGGTTTGTTCCTCCTGGACGCATCCGCGCATCATCTCGCGAGAGGCGAGATTTGCGGTGAACGCGCGCGCACGCGCTCACGCGTTCACAGCAGTGCACAGTTCGGCAGTGATTCTACAGCCTGCCAGCGATGATCCATGGCTGGCAGGCTGTAGATGCGAATTAAATCGCATCAAACCGGTATATCAGACGCTGTTTTGTTAACAGCGTCTGATATACCTGCTACCTGGTCCTCTGGTGGTCCCATTTGCTGGGATCGACCACCAGAGGACCAGGTAGCTATGTAAAGTAGCACCAAGAACCACACTACACCCCCCCCCCTGTCACTTATTAACCCCTTGTTAACCACTGATCACCCCATATAGACTCCGTGATCACTCCCCTGCCACTGATCACCCCCCAGTAAGGCTCCATTCACATGTCCATATGTGTTTTTGCGAACCCACGGATCCGCGCATCCACGGATCCGCAAAACACGGACACCGGCAATGTGCTTTACGCATTTTGCAGATCCGCATATTGCCAGAACTATATAGAAAATGCCTTTTCTTGCCTGCAATTGCGGACAAGAATAGGAGATGTTCTATATTTTTGCGGAACGGAAGTGCAGACCCGGAAGTGCGGATCCGCAATTCCAGATATCAGCGGGACAAAGTCTGTCCCCATAGAAATGAATGGGTCCGCAATTCCGTTCCGCAAACAGAATTGCGGACGTGTGAATGAGGACCAAGGGTCTCTTATCACCGCCAGTTAGTTAGCTACTTGTTAGGTAGTTAGCGCCCAGCCCACCGCACCGCAGCCATTGATTTTGGCAGAGACTTTTTCATCCACGATGATCGATGAGAAAGAAAAAATCTGTGTCATTTATTTTTTTTATTTTTTCAGCCCAGAGGCTGAACGGAAAAAAAAACATCACATTACCCGTATGCTCAATATAAGGAGAATTGCAGAAACTCCTAATGCTGGCCATACAGGGAATGATTGCGGAGACCCTCAAATGCAAATGCCACGGCAGTACAAACACCTTACATGTGACCCCATTTTAGAAAGAAGACACCCCAAGGTATTCCGTGAGGGGTATGGTGAGTTCATGCAAAATTTTATTTTTTGTCACAAGCTAGTGGAATATGAGACTTTGTAAAAAAATATATATTTCAATTTCAACTTGTGCCAAAATTATTATTTTTTCTGTGAACTCGCCATGCCGCTCACGGAATACCTTGGGGTGTCTTCTTTCCAAAATAGGGACACATGTGGGGTATTTATACTGCCCTGGCATTTTAGGGGTCCTAAAGCGTAAGAATCCTGTGAAATCCTAAAGGTACTCATGGGAATTTGGGCCCCTTTGCGCATCTTGGCTGCAAAAAAGTGTCACACATGTGGTATCGCCGAACTCAGAAGAAGTAGGGCAACGTGTTTTGCGGTGTATTTTTATATATACCCATACTTTGAGGGATAAATATCGCTGTAAACGACAACTTTTTAAATTTTTTTATACAAAGTTGTGAATTTACAGAGATATTTCTCTCACTACTTCTCCCGAGTACGGCAATACCACATGAGTGACACTTTTTTGCAGCCTTGGTGCGCAAAGGGGCCCAAATTCCAACGAGTACCTTTAGGTTTTACATGGCTGCTCACAATTTAGCCCCACCCAAAATGCCAGAACAGTACAAACACCCCACAAATGACCTCATTTTGGAAAGAAGACACCGCTGGGTATTCGCTGAGGGGCATAGTAAGTCCATGAAAAATTGAACTTTTTGACAAAAGTTAGCAGAAATTGAGACTTTGTGAGAAAAAACAATAAAAAATCAATTTCCGCTAACTTGTGCCAAAAAAAGAATCTTCTTTGAACTCGCCATGCCCCTCACAGAATACCTTGGGGTGTCTTCTTTCCAAAATGGGGTCACATGTGGGGTATTTATACTGCCCTGGCATTTTAGGGGCCCTAAAGCTTAAGAAGAAAAATGCGTAAAGATTCCCTCCTAAAAGGTACTCATTGGAATTTGATCCCCTTTGCGCATCTTGGCTGCAAAAAAGTGTCACACATGTGGTATCGCCGTACTCAGGAGAAGTAGGGCAATGTGTTTTGGGGTGTATTTTTACATATACCCATGCTGGGTGTGAGAAATATCTCTGTAAATGACAACTTTTTAAAAAAAATTTATACAAAGTTGTCAGTTTACAGAGATATTTCTCTCACCCAAGATGGGTATATGTAAAAATACACCCCAAAACACATTGCCCTACTTATCCTGAGTACGGCGATACCACATGAGCGACACATTTTTGCAGCCTGGGTGCGCAAAGGGGCCCAAATTCCAACGAGTACCTTTAGGTTTTACATGGCTGTTCATAATTTAGCCCCGCCCAAAATGCCAGAACAGTAAACACACCCCACAAATGACCCCATTTTGGAAAGTAGACACCCCAAGGTATTCACTGAAAGACGAGAACAGTCGGCACTCCTCTCTTCTGTTGCAGTGGTGCTCGCGTCCAGGGCTGGTCACCCAGAGAAAACAGGAAAAAACGACCGGCACTTCACTTATATGCAAAGGTGAACTTTATTCACGCATCAGCGAGAAAAAAAGCGCTGAGCGACACGTGTTTCGGCTCAAGCACGAGCCTTTCTCAAGGTATTCACTGAGGGGCATAGTGCGTCCGTGGGAGATTTTTTTTTTTTTTTTTGCCAGAAGTTAGCAGAAATGGAAACTTTATTATTATTATTTTTTTCCTCAGAAAGTGTCATTTTCCGTTAACTTGTGAAAAAAAATGAAATGATACAAGAGCTCACCATGCCCCTCCGCAAATACTTTGGGGTGTCTTCTTTCTAAAATGGTGTCATTTGGGGGGTATTTATACTATCATGGCATTCTAGCACCTGAAGAAACATGACAGGTGCTCAGAAAGTCAGAGCTGCTTCAAAATGCGGAAATTCACTTTTTTGTACAATAGTTTGTAAACTTTTACCCAAACCAATAAATATACACTTATTAGATTTTTTTTTTTTATCAAAGACATGTAGAACAATAAATTTTGTGAAAAATTTATATAGAAATGTAGTTTTTTTAAAAAAAGAATTTACAACAGAAAGTGAAAAATGTCATTTTTTTGCAAAAATTTCAGTCATTTTTGATTAATTTGTGTTAGGGCCTCGGGCTACTTGAGAGACCTTGACGCTGGTGCCCGAGCTTAAGACATGTCCTCCTAGTAGGATATGTCGAACTAACCTCTCAATTTTTAACATCAGTGTGAGGGTTTAGTGTGACGGCACTGTGCACCTATCTCTGGTTCTGTGTTTGTTCTGAATTCTTGCCACATCCACATAAATTTCATCTTATGTAGGATATCCATTGTGGTACTTGTAGTCCGTTGCTGGCATCATCCATTGTATGCATTTTTTGCTGGTGATTGCCATTAGCAACGGACTACAAGTGCAGGATGTGCTCCCCTATAGAAATGCACAACTGCATATGGGTATGAGCGCATCCTGCTTTTTTAACACCTCATTTTTTGATGGTTTATATATATGTACGGAGGTGTATAAACTCCAATTTAAATGTGCCTGTTTTTCATCTTCAGGTCACATTTAGGTGCACCTGCTAGGCTCTGGGCTATATCAGTCAGTCTTGGGTGGGGCTCATAGACACCTCCCACCTCCCATTGCAAGCATGGCTACATGCTGGAGGTAACAGAGGAGATGTTTGTGAGTCATCCTAATGCTCCTGTAATTGCCCACTGGCCCCTGATATCGCCCATATGGCGTAGGTAGGTGAGTCTTAGGGCCTCGGGCTACTTGAGAGACCTTGACGCTGGTGCCCGAGCTTAAGACATGTCCTCCTAGTAGGATATGTCGAACTAACCTCTCAATTTTTAACATCAGTGTGAGGGTTTAGTGTGATTGCAGTGTGCACCTATCTCTGGTTCTGTGTTTGTTCTGAATTCTTGCCACATCCACATAAATTTCATCTTATGTAGGATGTCCATTGTGGTACTTGTAGTCCGTTGCTGGCATCATCCATTGTATGCATTTTTTGCTGGTGATTGCCATTAGCAACGGACTACAAGTGCAGGATGTGCTCCCCTATAGAAATGCACAACTGCATATGGGTATGAGCGCATCCTGCTTTTTTAACACCACATTTTTTGATGATTTTTGATTAATAGCAAAAAAAGTAAAAATGTCAGCAGTAGAGATGAGCGCGAGCGCTAAAATTAAATCTTTATTGATTTAATTTTAGCGCTCCCTTTCTTCAGTGATAGATTCCATTTTTGAGTGCATACACGACTATATTTGGGCTTTTGTTTGTTTGTTTTAGTAGAGATGAGCGAACAACTGGAAGTTCGGGTTCGTGAAGTTCGGCCGAACTTCCCGAAAATGTTCGGGTTCGGGATCCGAACTCGACCCGAACTTTATCCCGAACCCCATTGAAGTCAATGTGTACCCGAACTTTTAGGCACTAAAAAGGCTGTAAAATAGTCCAGGAACGGGCTAGAGGGCTGCAAAAGGCAGCAAAATGTAGGTAAATCCCCTGCAAACAAATGTCGATAGGGAAATGAATTAAAATAAAATAAAATAAATAAAATTTAACCAATATCAATTGGAGAGAAGTCCCACTGCAAGGAATCATGCGTCATATCACCCACCACTGTAGAAGGCCACTTTCAGTTATTTCAGCCCAGCACCCAGACCGAGGATACAGGTCCCACATCAAGGAATCATGCGTCATATCACCCACCACTGGAGAAAGCCACTCAGTTATTTCGGCCCCAGCACCCAGACAGAGGAGAGAGGTCCCACAGCAAGGAATCATGCGTCATATCAAACACCACCGGAGAAGGCCACTTTCAGTTATTTCGGCCCAGCACCCAGACAGAGGAGAGAGGTCCCACAGCAAGGAATCATGCGTCATATCAACCACCACCGGAGAAGGCCACTCTCAGTTATTTCGCCCCAGCACCCAGACAGAGGAGAGAGGTCCCACAGCAAGGAATCATGCGTCATATCAACCACCACCGGAGAAGGCCACTCTTAGTTATTTCGGCCCCACCACCCAGACAGAGGAGAGGTTCATTAAACTTTGGTTTGAACCGCAAGATCATGGTAAAGTAAAAAAAATGAGGATTCAATAAAGAAGTGCCCCCGGAGTACAAGAATACATGGTTGAGGGGGAGCAGTTATAAATGTCTATTCTGCACAAGGGAGGCACAGGTCCAATGGGATCCATGCCTGGTTCATTTTTATGAACGTCAGCTTGTCCACGTTGGCTGTGGACAGGCGGCTGCGTTTGTCAGTAATGACGCCCCCTGCCATGCTGAATACACGTTCAGACAAAACGCTGGCCGTCGGGCAGGCCAGCACCTCCAAGGCATAAAATGCTAACTCTGGCCACGTGGACAATTTGGAGACCCAGAAGTTGAATGGGGCCGAACCATCAGTCAGTACGTGGAGGGGTGTGCAGACGTACTGTTCAACCATGTTAGTGAAATGCTGCCTCCTGCTTACACGTTCCGTATCAGGTGGTGGTGCAGTTAGCTGTGACGTGGAGACAAAACTTTTCCACATTTCTGCCATGCTAACCCTGCCCTCAGAGGAGCTGGCCGTGACACAGCTGCATTGGCGACCTCTTGCTCCTCCTCTGCCTTCGCCTTGGGCTTCCACCTGTTCCCCTGTGACATTTGGGAATGCTCTCAGGAGCACCTCTACCAGCGTGCGCATGTACTCGCGCAACTTCCTATCACGCTCCAGTGCAGGAAGTAAGGTGGGCACATTGTCTTTGTTCCGGGGATCCAGCAGGGTGGCAACCCAGTAGTCTGCACACGGTAAAATGTGCGCAACTCTGCTGTCGTTGCGCAGGCACTGCAGCATGTAGTTGCTCATGTGTGCCAGGCTCCCCAGAGGTAAGGACAAGCTGTCCTCTGTGGGACGCGTATCGTCATTGTCCTCCGTATCCACCCAGCCATGCACCAGTGATGGGCCTGAGCTGTGTCGGGTGCCACCCCGCTGTGAACCTGCTTCATCCTCATCCTCCTCCACCTCCTCCTCCTCCTCCTCCAGTAGTGGGCCCTGGCCTCTGCTGTTGCAAAAAACCTCCCTCTGAGCCACTTCTAACAGACTGGCCTGAAAGTGCTAAAAATGACCCCTCATCCTCCTCTACCTCCTCCTCCTGGGCCACCTCCTCTTCCATCATCGCCCTAAGCGTTTTCTCAAGGAGACATAGAAGTGGTATTGTAACGCTGATAACGGTGTCATCGCCACTGGCCATGTTGGTGGAGTACTCGAAACAGCGCAACAGGGCACACAGGTCTCGCATGGAGGCCCAATCATTGGGGGTGAAGTGGTGCTGTTCCGCAGTGCGACTGACGCGTGCGTGCTGCAGCTGAAACTCCACTATGGCCTGCTGCTGCTCGCACAGTCTCTCCAGCATGTGCAAGGTGGAGTTCCACCTGGTGGGCACGTTGCATATGAGGCGGTGAGCGGGAAGGCCGAAGTTCCGCTGTAGTGCAGACAGGCGAGCAGCGGCAGGATGTGAACGCCGGAAGCGCGCACAGACGGCCCGCACTTTATGCAGCAGCTCTGACATGTCGGGGTAGTTGTGAATGAACTTCTGCACCACCAAATTCAGCACATGCGCCATGCAAGGGATGTGCGTCAAACCGGCTAGTCCCAGATCTGCGACGAGATTTCGCCCATTGTCGCACACCACCAAGCTGGGCTTGAGGCCCACCGGCAGAAAAAACTCGTCGGTCTGTTGTTCAATACCGCGCCACAACTCCTGCGCGGTGTGGGGCCCGTCCCCCAAACATATGAGTTTCAGAATGGCCTGCTGACGTTTACCACGGGCTGTGCTGAAGTTGGTGGTGAAGGTGTGTGGCTGACTGGATGAGCTGGTGGAAGCAGAGGAGGAGGAAGCCGAGTAGGAGGAGGAGGCTACAGGAGGCAAAGAATGATGCCCTGCGATCCTTGGCGGCGGAAGGATGTGCGCCAAGGAACTCTCCGCCTGCGGCCCAGCCGCCACTAAATTTACCCAGTGTGCAGTTAGGGAGATATAGCGTCCCTGGCTGTGCTTACTGGTCCACGTATCTGTGGTTAGGTGGACCTTGCCACAGGTGGCGTTGCGAAGTGCACACTTGATTTTATCGGATATTTGGTTGTGCAGGGAAGGCACAGCTCTCTTGGAGAAGCAGGGGCGGCTGGGAACAACATACTGTGGGACAGCCATGGACATCAGCTGTTTGAAGCTGTCTGTGTCTACCAGCCTGAATGACAGCATTTAAAAGGCCAGTAGTTTAGAAATGCTGGCATTCAGGCCCAGGGCTCGAGGGTGGCTAGGTGGGAATTTACGCTTTCTCTCCAAGGTTTGTGAGATGGAGAGCTGAACGCTGCCGTGTGACATGGTGGAGATGCTTGGTGACGCAGGTGGTGTTGTCGGTGGCACATCCTCTGTTTGGTGGGCACCAGGTGCCAACATTCCTCCCGAGGCGGAGGAAGAGGCCGAGGCAGCAGCAGAAGAAGGAGAAGGGGGAGCCAGAGTGAGTTCCTTGCTTTTAAGGTGTTTACTCCACTGCAGTTCATGCTTTGCATGTAGATGCCTGGTCATGCAGGTTGTGCTAAGGTTCAGAACGTTAATGCCTCGCTTCAGGCTCTGATGGCACAGCGTGCAAACCACTCGGGTCTTGTCGTCAGCACATTGTTTAAAGAAGTGCCATGCCAGGGAACTCCTTGAAGCTGCCTTTGGGGTGCTCGGTCCCTGGTGGCGGTGGTCAGTAGCAGGCGAACTCTCTTGGAGGCGACTGTTCTGCTTTTGCCCCCTGCTCTCTCTTTTGCTACGCTGTTGGCTCGGTCTCACCACTGCCTCTTCCTCTGAACTATGAAAGTCAGTGGCACGACCTTCATTCCATGTGGGGTCTAGGACCTCATCGTCCCCTGCATCGTCTTCCACACAGTCTTTCTTCCTGACCTCCTGTTCGGTCTGCACACTGCAGAAAGACGCTGCAGTTGGCACCTGTGTTTCGTCATCATCAGAGACGTGCGGACTCCGATGAGGTGGTATTCCCATGTCCTTATCGTTAGGAAACATCAGTGGTTCTGCATCAGTGCATTCTATGTCTTCCACCACTGGGAAACCTTGCCAGCAGAGTCTTCAAACAGCATAAGAGACTGCTGCATAACTTGAGGCTCGCAAATTTTCCCTGATATGCATGGGGGTGATGTGACAGACTGATGGGCTTGGTTTTCAGGCGCTACCTGTGTGCTTTCTGCACAAGACTGGGTGGGAGATAATGTTGTGAACATGCTGGATCCACTGCCGGCCACCCAATTGACTAGCGCCTGTACCTGTTTAGGCCTTAACTTCCTTAGAACGGCATTGGGCACCACCAAATATCGCTGTAAATTCTGGCGGGTACTGGAACCTGAGTTATTTGGTTCACTAGGACATGTGGCTATGGCAGAATGGCCACGTCCTCTCCCAGCACCAGAGGGTACACTAACACCACCACGACAGCGTCCGCGTCCCTTACTAGATGTTTTCCTTATTGTTACCGTTCACCAAGCACCACAATAAGTTAAAAAAAATTTGGCCCAATGTAAAGATTTCAAATTCAGGCCTCTTTTTTACAGGCACCTAACACTATCTGCTTATTTATTTATGTAGCTTATTACACTAATCCAGGCACAGCAGTAACCACTGAATATCTCTTTTAGGTCTAGAATTTAGGCCCTGGATAAAAGGTATCCTTTTATGGACAGATTTACAATTGGCTTGCAACAGCTCAAACACCATATTCAGGGTATTGCTATTTTGGCAATTCAATTTCACCCCATAACAAAATATATGTTTTTGCGGACACTATGAAAAATGGCCGGCAACAGCTGGGACACCAGATTTAGGGTATTGCTATTTTGGCAATTGAATTTCACCCCAGAACCAAATATATGTTTTTGCGGACACTATGAATCTTGGCCTGCAACAGCTGGGACACCAGATTTAGGGTATTGCTATTTTGGCAATTGAATTTTACCCCAGAACAAAATATATGTTTTGGTGGACACTATGAATCTTGGCCTGCAACAGCTGGGTCACAAGATTCAGGGTATTGCTATTTTGGCAATTTAATTTCACCCAAGAACAAAATATATGTTTGTGCGGACACTATGAATCTTGGCCGGCAATAGCTGGCACACCAGATTCAGGGTATTGCCATTTTGGCAATTGAATTTCAACCCAGAACAAAATATATGTTTTGGCGGACACTATGAATCTTGGCCTGCAACAGCTGGGATACCAGATTCAGGGTATTGCTATTCTGGCAATTGAATTTCACCCCTGAACAAAATATATGTTTTGGCGGACAGTATGAATCTTGGCCTGCAACAGCTGGGACACCAGATTCAGGGTATTGCAATTTTGGCAATTGAATTTCACCCCAGAACAAAATATATGTTTTTGCGGACACTATGAACTTGGCCTGCAACAGCTGGGACACCAGATTCAGGGTATTGCTATTTTGGCAATTGAATTTCACCCCAGAACAAAATATATGTTTTTGCGTACACTATTATATTTTGCAAGCCACAGCTGAAACCACTGATTTATGGTATTGCTATTTTGGCAATTGAATTTGACCCCAGAACAAAATATATGTTTTTGCAGGACACTATGAATCTTGGCCTGCAACAGCTGGGACACCAGATTCAGGGTATTGCTATTTTGGCAATTGAATTTCACCCCAGAAAAAAATATATGTTTTTGCGGAAACTATGAATCTTGGCCTGAAACAGCTGGCACACCAGATTCAGAGTATTGCTATTTTGGCAATTGAATTTCACCCCAAAACAAAATATATGTTTTGGCGGACACTATTATATTTTGCCAGCCACAGCTGAAACCACTGATTTATGGTATTGCTATTTTGGCAATCGGATTTCACCCCAGAACAAAATATATGCTTTGTTGGACACTATGAATCTTGGCCTGCAACAGCTGCGACACCAGATTCAGGGTATTGCTATTTTGGCAATTGAATTTCACCCCAGCTCAAAATATATGTTTTGTCGGACACTATTATACTTTGTCAGCCACAGCTGAAACCACTGATTTATTGTATTGCTATTTTGGCAATTTAATTTCACCCCAGAACAAAAGATATGTTTTGGCGGACACTATTATACTTTGCCAACCACAGCTGAAACCACTGATTTATGGTATTGCTATTTTGGAAATTGAATTTCACCCCAGAACAAAATATATGTTTTTGTGGACACTATGAATCTTGGTCTGCAACAGCTGGGGCACCAGATTCAGGGTATTGCTATTTTGGCAATTGAATGTCACCCCAGAACAAAATATATGTTTTGGCGGAGACTATTATATTTTGCCAGCCACAGCTGAAACCACTGATTTATGGTATTGCTATTTTAGCAATTGAATTTCACCCCAGAACAAAATATATGTTTTGGCGGACACTATGAATCTTGGCCTGCAACAGCTGGGACACCAGATTCAGGGTATTGCTATTTTGGCAATTGAATTTCACCCCAGAACAAAATATATGTTTTGGCAGACACTATTCTATTTTGCCAGCCACAGCTGAAACCACTGATTTATGGTATTGCTATTTTGGCAATTGAATTTCACCCCAGAACAAAATATATGTTTTGGCGGACACTATGAATCTTGGCCTGCAACATCTGGGACACCAGATTCAGGGTATTGCTATTTTGGCAATTGAATTTCACCCCAGAACAAAATATATGTTTTGGCGGACACTATTATATTTTGCCAGCCACAGCTGAAACCACTGATTTATGGTATTGCTATTTTGGCAATTGAATTTCACCCCAGAACAAAATATGTTTTGGCGGACACTATGAATCTTGGCCTGCAACATCTGGGACACCAGATTCAGGGTATTGCTATTTTGGCAATTGAATTTCACCCCAGAACAAAATCTATGCTTTGACGGACACTATTATACTATTTCACCACATAAAATAATCTATCCTTTGCCAGACAACAGACAGTATTAAACTTGGCTAGCCAAAGCTGGAACACTAGATTTAGGGGATTGGTATTTGGGCAATTGTATTTAACCCCTTAATAAAATATAGAAATTGCTATCCTGAGTTTCTAGGGGTGACAATTAGCACAGTCAAGCCCCTGATGTAGGATATAGCAAAAAAAAAAACTAGTAATGATGGATTGATGGACTTGGTGGCAGCGTGTTCTGGTGCACCACAAGTCACAAAATGGCCGCTGATCAACCAAGAAAATAAGTTACAGAAAAACGCTCTGTGCAGCCTAAAAACCAGTGAGCAAGTAACTAGCAGAAGTTCAATCATTCACAGCTGTAGATCGATCTGTTCATTAGGTGCTGTTGCTGACTTTTCCCTGCCTAATCTCGCCCTCACAGAAGCTGCGTCCTCTCCCTACACTAATTAGAGCAGTGTGACGAGCGGCGCTACGTGACTCCAGCTTAAATAGAGCCTGGGTCACATGCTGCACTTGGCCAATCACAGCCATGCCATTAGTAGGCATGGTTGTGATGGGCTCTTAGGGCACGAAGTAAAACGCTAGCTGATTGTCTGCTGTGCAGCCCTTCAGAAAGCCGGAAGTAATCGCCGAACAACGAACCCGAACTTTTTTGAAAATGTCCGGGTTCGGGTCCGTGTCCCGGACACCCCAAAATTCGGTACGATCCCGAACTATGCTCGAACTGTTCGCTCAACACTATTCATGATCTTAGAGAAGTTAACAAGGTGACAGTTTTACAAACTCCAATATTGCCAAACACACATACCTTACTGTCACAAGTTCAAACCACTGCTACTTGGTTCACAGTTATAGATCTGGCAAATGCTTTCTTTAGTGTCCCAGATACTGTCATTATCTGTTTGCCTTTACATTTAAGGGTACCCAGTAGTGTTGAGCGAACAGTTCGAGCATCGTTCGGGTTCGTACCGAATTTTGGGGTGTCCGGGACCCGGACCCGAACCCGGACATTTTCAAAAAAGTTCGGGTTCGTCGTTCGGCATGTATTTAGGCGCATTTTGAAAGGCTGCAAAGCAGCCAAT
>CM065590.1:61867350-61884015 GCA_033119425.1 Bufotes viridis
GTAACATTGGCCCCAGCCCTGGGTATTCCAAAATATGATGAGGAATTTCTGTTCTGTTCTGAAATGCAGGGGCACAGCACAGCTGTACTGACTCATCTGACTGTCGACAGAGTTGCCCCCTCCTGTGTCAGGACGGTAGCGGCAGTGCAGGCATGATAGAAAAAGCCTCTGAAATTGTGTTAGACTTCAGAGTGATTGTACAAACACCCCATGACATACAGGGCATATTAACACAGGTTCAACCTAAGAATTTTTCTATGGCCAAGCAACTCAGACTCCAATGTGCACTCCTCATGCCTGCTAACTAGTGATGAGCGAGCACCAAATTGTTCGGGTGTTCGGGTACTCGGTGCGAGCACATAGCGATATTCGTGCGCTCGGCCAAGCACCCGAGTATAATGGAAGTCAATGGGAGACAACTAGGCACCCCCTGCTTGGATGAGGTTCCTGCTCCATTGGAAAAGGTCAGAAAGTGACAGAAACACCACCGAAATGGATCTGGAACAGCATTGGGACCATGTCTGGGTGCACCATGGACTCCAATGTCGCTGCTGGGAAGAATATTGTCCCAGTTGTCCGCCACTTTTACATAGCGACAAAAACCTGCCCAAAATCCCACTCTATAAAAAAAATTAAACATTTTTAGAGGTTAAATTGTTAGGGAACATTATTTCCCGTATATTCAATTGTGTATACAGTGCAAATGCTGCCAAAAATTATAAGGAAGAAGTACTTTGATACAGCCTGTATATCACATAAAGGAGGGCCTCATTCACATGGTGCTACAATTGTTCAGGTACACTTCTACACTCATAAAGCCTATGCACTGAAAGGGCTGGCAAAAATTACAAGGATCTGGCACTCCAATATGCCCTTTATTATACATAAAGGGGGGCATCATACACATCCTTAAAAAATTATGATTGATGGCCTGCTGGTGACCCTTTAAAACATTATAGTTCAGGGCCTGAAGATGAGCGAACCCTATACAAAATTGTAGTGAGTTCCTGAAGGTGAACAAACCCCATAAAACATTGCAATGATGACCTACAGGTGTGCAGACCATATAAAACATTAGAGGTGAGGGCCTAAAGCTGAGCGAACCCCATAAAACATTGCAGTGATGGGCTACAGGTGAGCAGACCGTATAAAACATTAGAGGTGAGGGCCTGAAGCCAAGCGAACCCATAAAACATTGCAGTGATGGCCTACAGTTGAGCAGACCGTATAAAACATTAGAGGTGAGGGCCTGAAGCTGAGCAAACTCCATAAAACATTGCAGTGATGGCCTACAGGTAAGCAGACCGTATAAAACATTAGAGATGAGGGCCTGAAGCCGAGCGAACCCCATAAAACATTGCAGTAATGGCCTACAGGTGAGCAGACCATATAAAACATTGGAAGTGATGGCCTGAAGCTGAGCGAACCCTACAAAACATTGTAGTGAGGGCATATATATTCTGTATGGAAGAGGAGGAGGAGGCGGATGAGAAAACAAGATTCAAACATATACCCTTTTTTTTGCAGTGAAAAGGGTGCATCTGAATCTTGTGGATTGAGTACATTATAAAGCATACATTTAAATTGCGTTTTTGTTCCTTATTAGCTCAGCTTTCCTCTGGTGGAGTGGAGAAGTCAGGGGCCATCTAGGCCTTGTTCATTTTTATCTGAGTCAACCTGTTAGCATTGTCAGTGGACAAGCGGATACGCTTATCTGTTATAATGCCACCAGCAGCACTAAATACACTCTCAGACAATACGCTAGTGGTAGGGGAGGCCAGCACCTCCAAGGCGTAGAGCCCAAATTCATGCCACGTGTCCAGCTTGGACACCCAGTAGTCGTAAGGCACTGAAGGATGATTTAGGACGCTGACATGGTCTGCAATGTATTCCTTCACTATCTTCCAAAACTTTCCCTCCTAGTAGCACTAGGCCGCGCTTCCAGGTGAGGTTGCTGGCGGGGTGTCATGAAAGTGTCCCATGCCTTGGAAAGTGTTGCCCTGACTCTGTTGGAACTACTGTGTGTTCCCCTTGTCTCCCTTCCTCGTTTGCCTAAGGAAGTACGGACTCTGGCGGCCGCATTGTCAGATGGAAAATTTTGGAGCAATCTGTCAACAAATACCTTCTGGTATTGCACTGTTTTACTCGTCCTCTCCTCAACAGGAATGAGAGATTAGAAGTTCTCTTTGTAGCGGGGGTCGAGAAGGATGAACACTCAGTAATCTGTGTTACCTAAAATGCATATAATGCGAGGGTCACGGGAAGGGCAGCCGAACATGAAGTCAGCCATGTGTGCCAGAGTACCAACAGGCTAGACATCGATGTCAACTTCAGGATGACTCTCCATACCCTCATCCTCCTCCTCCTCTTCTGCCCATAAACGCTGAACAAATGGAATTAAAGTTCCATGCGTACTAGCCTCTGTAGCAGAGGTAAGTGTCTCTAGCTCCTCCTCCTACTTTTCATGGCCCAGTTCTCACTGAGAAGATGAACTGGGGGAGGCTATCACCCTGTGTTATCTCCTCCCCCATTAACTCGTCTGCCACATTCAAAGCATCCTCCTTAATTGTGAGCATCGATCGTTTGAGTAGACACAGCAGTGGGATGGTTACACTGATAATAGCGTTATCGCCACTAACCATCTGTGTGGATTCATTAAAGTTTTTTAAAACCTCACATAGGTCTGACATCAATACCCACTCCTCGCTTGTGAATAGTGGCAATTGACTGGAAAGGCGATGACCATGTTGCAGCTGGTATTCCACAACTGCCCTCTGCTGCTCATAAAGCCTGGCCAACATTTCAAACGTAGAGTGCCACCACGTGCTCACGTCGCACAAGTCAGTGAGCTGGAGGCCACAAGCGCTGCTGCAGCGTTGACAGACCAGCTGAAGCTGTGGACGACTTTCGGAAATGGGCACACAAGCGGTGCCTTCACTAGTAGCTCCTGCAAATTGTGGTAGGTTTTGATAAACTGCTGAACCACTAAGTTTAAGACGTTGGCTAGGCATGGAATGTGTGTCAGGTTGCCGAGCTCCAAAGCCGTCACCAAGTTACGGCTATTGTCAGACACAACCATGCCTGTTTGTAGGTTAAATGGTGAGAGCCACATCTCGGTCTGGTCCCTTATACCAAGCCACAGCTCTGCAGTGGTGTGCTGTTTGTCCCCTTAGCAGATCAGCTTCAGCACGGCCTGTTAACGCTTACCTACAGAAGTGCCACACTGCTTCCAGCTAGCGACTGATGGCTGACTGCTGTTGGAGTTGGAAGTGGAGGAGGAGAATTGGGGGCTGTAGCCAGTGACATAGGTGCTGGCGGAGACCCTGATGGATGTAGGGACCGCAATCCTGGGCGTGGGTTGCACCCGTGCCATCCGAGGGTACGACTCACTCCAGGCCTCCACAACATTCACCCAGTGTGTGGTCAGGAAGATGTAGCGTTCCTGGCCACCAGCACTTTTCCATGTGTCCGTGGGGAGGTGGACCTTCCCAGTAAGTGCGTTGATCAGGGCACGGGTGATATTCTGGAACACATGCTGGTGTAAGGCGGGCACAGCACTCCGTGAAAAATTGCGGCGGCTGGGGACTGCGTACCGAGGGACGGCCGCCGACATCAGGCTGCGGAATGACTCAGTGTCCACAAGCCTAAATGGCAACATTTCAAAGGTCAGTAGTTTCGGAAAGTCGTTCATTTAGGACTATGGGCTGTAGGTAGGTGGATGGGTATTTGTGCTTACGTTAAAATGCCTATTTTATCGACATTTGGACGCTGCTCTGGGACAGGGAAGTGGATTTTGTTGCTGATGGTTCATGCGAAGGTTCATGTGCTGGGCAAGGGGCATCCGGGCCTGTGCCTTCGACAGGGGATTGGCCAGCAGTGCATAACACAGGGGAAGAGGAGGCAGTGGTGGTGCAATGTGGCAGATCATGCTGGTGGTGGTGAGGTTGCTAGTGTTCACACCCCGGCTCATTTCGGTACGGCATAGGTTGAAAACTACCACTCTTTTGTCGTCTGCACTTTCCTCAAAAAAGTGCAATACTGCTGAACCCCTATTCCTTGGCAAGGTAGATTTACACATTGGGGTGCTTGGTGTAACGGTTGTGGGCCTGTTTGGTGAGGGCCAACGTCTGCCTTTTGCAACCCCACTACCTCTTCCAGACTGTTGCGGTCCTGCGGATAACTCCCCCTCTGTACTGCTGTCCTTGCTCGGCTTTTCACATTCCCATGTTGGGTCAGTGACCTCATCGTCCACCACCACCTCTTCCACTTTCTCACTGTGTTCATTCTCATGAGTTGACTTAACCACCACCTCAGTGATTGGCAACTGTGTCTCATCATCATCCACCTCGTGAACGAATCATTGCCCTTCACCACCGTCATCTTCTTGAGACTGTGAAGGCTCAAGAGGTTGGGAATCAGGGCACAAAATCTCAGGTACCTCTTCAAGCGTGCTTGGTGATGAAAAGAGGTCATGTGAATGTCCTAGTGTGGGATCACTTGTTTGGCCAGAAGCAACTTGGTGGAAAGAAGGAGGATCAGAGTGAGGATTCTGTTGACCAGACTCTTGGCTGCAGAGACTGGACTTTGTGGAAGAGAGGGTGGTGCTCAACCGACCACCTATTCACACTGGTCTGGCTTGGACAGTGTTGTGCTGTGCCGCCCAGCTAAGTTGGACATGAAGCTGGATAAGGTGGATTTTCTAGTTTTTTCTGGTGCACTGGCAGCAGGCACAGTTTTTATTGCGCCCAGGGCCACGGCCTCTGCTTGCACCATCAGCATCAAGCCCAGGGCCACGGCCTCTGCTTGCAACATCAGCATCACATCCACTTCCCCGTCCCTTTGTGCTCGCCTTCTTCATATTGATGGTTTTGTCTGTAGATGTGGCGCAGATTGTTTCACTGTCCGCTAAAGACACAGTTTTCTGATGCAGAACAGTACTGGATACAGAGAAATACAGATTTTGGGCACTACACTAGCCCAGAGATAATGTAAATTTGATAATACACACTGTATTGACTTGCAGTAAGGTACTGGATACAGAAAAATACAGATTTTGGGAACAATACTAGCTCAGAGATAATATAATTTTGATGATACACACTGTATTGACTTGCAGTAATGTACTGGATACAGAAAAATACATATTTTGGGCAATACATTTGCCCAGAGATAATGTAATTTTGATGATACACACTTTATTGACTTCCAGTAAGGTACTGGATACAGAAAAATACAGATTTTGAGCACTACACTAGGCCAGAGTATTGTAATTTTGACGATACACACTGTATTTACTTGCAGTAAGTTACTGGATACAGAAAAATACAGATTTTAGGCACTACACTAGCCCAGAGATAATTATTTTTTTACAATACACACTGTATTGACTTACAGTAAGGTACTGGATACAGAAAAATACTGATTTTGGCCACTACACTTGCCCAGGGATAATATAATTTTCACAATACACACTGTATTGACTTACAGTAAGGTACTGGATACAGAAAAATACTAAAAATAAAGATTTTGGGCACTACATTAGGCCAGAGATAATGTACGTTTGACGATACACACTGTATTGACTTGCTGTAATTGACTTGCTGTTAATCTGGAGATTGTATTACAAGATGTGCAGGGAATCCAGATGTTAAAAGAATTATGCCAACAATATTCTCCTTGATAAGTAGTAGGACACACACTAACAGCAATGCATGATGGGGAAAAGAAGAAGTGGCAGACTAAACTAACTAGAAGTTGAAACAGAGGGGGGGGGGGGGGAAGAGAAGAGCATACCAATATACAATGCAAGATGCTGAAACAGAACACTCCGCATCTGGTATCGGTAGATACCACTATAGATAAATGAATATAATGGAATTGTATAAAATAACAATGTCCAAACAATAATGTCCATAAACCTGATGAATAAACAGATTAATAATGTCCATAAACCTGAAAAGGACACATACAATGAACATTTATTCAAACCAAAAAAGGATATGTCTTCACTCAGTTTAGGCCATAGAGCTGGTACTGGAAACTTAGAAGATGTTAAGCATCTTGGTAGAAGGAATCTCAACCTGGAAGTTCTGCAGACATGAGTAACACAACTTTTGTAACAGGGCGGAAGAAGATCTTGATTACTCCACCTTTCGCGGTTCTTGCTTCCACCTTACGAACCTTTCCATCCGAACTGAAAACAACTTTAGTAATAAGTCCAAAAGGCCAGTTGAGTCGATCAACTTGTTTGTCTCTTAACAGAACAAGACTCCCTTCCTTTAAATTAGGCCTTGATTCTTGCTACCTTCTGCCTTCTTACAAGAGGCAGAGGTACTTTCTTCTCCACCTTTTTTAGAACTGACTGGTAAGATGTTGTACCTGCTTTCACCGAAACTTATAAAGGCTGTGCTCTTTGAAAACGACAGATGTCACAGGAATATTTCCTATCTTTTCTGGTTTATTCTTGAGTGATCTTTAATGCACCCAGATGTCGATTTCCTCTTACTACAGGAGATTGTCTGTTGCTTTCATTAGAAGCTGAGCGAGACTTAGTTCTCTTTGATCTTGCCAAAGATTTAGAACGAAAGCGTTTATTTTGTGAGGCTGATTTAGATGTAGATTGATTTCTGTCTATGGATCGTGAATGCAAATGATCATGTCTGCTTTTCACTTCTGAAATGGGATCTGTCTTTTTACATACAGACTTGTGTTATTGACATGCATTATTTTTGATGGACATTGGGGGTGAACTTTTCCCTGTGGTTTCCAGAAAAGGCTAAGCAATATAAAGGTGCTCATCCGTTGAAGACTAGGAAGAACGATGATTCTCTTGGGTGCAATCAACAACCGCAGATGGAACTGAAGGTTCTTGCAAAGTATCTGAAATAAACTCTTCCTCTGTTGAAGGAACCTCCTTTATAGAACATTCAGAATATACTTCCTTTACAGAATTAGACTCATTGTCAAATGGTTGACTGTAAGGCTCACATTTCTGCAGTGTCTCATCAGAACTACAGGAATCAGAAGGCTTGTTGTCAGTGAAGATATAGGATTCATTATGATAAACTGTGTGAGGACTGCAAAGCTGGGAAGGGCTTGAAGAGGGCTCCAATTGAGACCCTGAAGGCCTTTCTAAAAGCTGCCCCTCTGTCCAGGAACATTCTTCTGCAGCTGACTTCTTGGGAATTAAGCTTCTTTCTGATGAACAAGTTTTTAGAATATTTGGGCAAGGAACCTCTTGCACATAGTAGTGGTTAGGACACAGCCTGAAGTAAGTAGTTTGTCCCCCTATTAATACATCAGTTCTGAAGGAGTGTACTTGGCAGGGTCTGCAAGATCTGTCAAGACATACATTTTCCACGATGACCCAACCCACTGTAAGTTTCTGGGCATATAGAGCTTTGAAAGGGCCATTGCGAAGTTCAAGGACCTTAAGAGCCTCAAGAATGTCTCTACCTAGCAGGAGTAAGATCTCGGCATGGCTATCAAGTTCCTGAGATGAGGGTGATGCTGTGTGGCTTCAGGTGTGGGAATCTCATACCTTGCGTCCGGCAATTTGCACACTCAATAAGGGTTGGAAGATAGAGTTTCGTATCTCCTTTGATGGGTTTCAAGGTTAAACCATTAGCTCTTCTTCCGGAGGTTGTCACAAGACCAGAGCATGTCCCTAGGGTGTAGGGTGTAGTCTCTCCCTTTATCCTGAACAGATCAAAGAACTTAGGGCTAGCTAGGGAACGATTACTTTGGTCATCTAGAATAGCATACATTCTTATTGTCTTCTCTGGTTGTGCAGTAGGAAACACATCCACGAGGCAAATCTTGGAACAAGACTTACCATACACAAGTCCTTCTCCGCATACCTCTGTGTATCTGGGAGCACTCTCCCCGCCATGACTCTCCCCACCTTGATCGGAATGGGGCTTGTGCCAGCTAACTGGTTCTAGGTTCCGCCTGATTGGTCCCGGGTGAATAGCAGACACATGTACATCACTATTACATTCAGAACACTTGACTGGAGCCTTACAGTCTCTGGCAAAATGCTCAGTGGATGCAAAGCATCTGAAGCAGATATTATGACTCCTTAGGAACTCCTTACGTTCCTCAAAGGGCTTTGCAATGAAGAAATTGCATTTCCTTAAAGGATGTGGTTTATCATGTATAGGGCAATGATGATCGGGTTCCATAGGGTTTTAATGTTCATTGTTAGTAGTGGGCACACTACTGGAAAATTAGACCTTTAGGGTTTTTCTGTCTGGGTTGAAAGTCTCGTGTCTCTGTTTAGTAGAGCCAAAGATGTTGGTTTCCAAGTAGTGTTGAGCGAACAGTTCGAGCATCGTTCGTACCGAATTTTGGGGTGTCCGGGACATGGACCCGAACCTGGACATTTTCAAAAAAGTTCGGGTTCGGGTCCGTTGTTCGGCGATTTCTTCCCGCTTTCTGAAGGGCTGCACAGCAGCCGATCAGCTAGCGTTTTACTTCTTGCCCTAAGAGCCCATCACAGCCATGCCTACTAATGGCATGGCTGTGATTGGCCAAGTGCAGCATGCGACCCAGCCTCTATTTAAGCTGGAGTCACGTAGCGCCGCACTTCACACTGCTCTGATTAGTGTAGGGAGAGGACGCAGCTTCTGTGAGGGCGAGATTAGGCAGGGAAAAGTCAGCAACAGCACCTAATGAACGGATTGATCTACAGCTGTGAATGATTGAACTTCTGCTAGTTACTTGCTCACTGGTTTTTAGGCTGCACAGAGCGTTTTTCTGTCACTTATTTTCTGGGTTGATCGGCGCCTATTTTGTGACTTGTGGTGCACCAGAAAAAGCTGCCACAAAGTCCATCAATCCATCAATACTAGTTTTTTTTGCTATATCCTACATCAGGGGCTTGGCTGTGCTAATTGTCACCCCTAGAAACTCAGGATAGCAATTTCTATATTTTATTAAGGGGTTAAATACAATTGCCCAAATACCAATCCCCTAAATTTGGTGTTCCAGCTTTGGCTAGACAAGTATAATACTGTCTGCTGTCTGGCAAAGGATAGATTATTTTCTGTGGTGAAATTCAATTGCCAAAATAGCAATAGCATAAATCAGTGGTTTAAGCTGTGGCTGGCAAAATAGAATAGTGTCCGCCAAAACATATATTTTGTTCTGGGGTGGAATTAATCTGGCAAAATAGCAATACCCTGAATCTGGTGTCCCAGCTGTTGCAGGCCAGATTTCATAGTGTCCACCAAAACATATATTTTGTTCTGGGGGGAAATCAATATGCCAAAATAGCAATACCCTGAATCTGGTGTCCCAGCTGTTGCAGGCAAAGATTTCATAGTGTCTGCAAAAACATATATTTTGTTCTGGGGTGAAATTAATCTGCCAAAATAGCAATACCCTGAATCTGATGTCCCAGCTGTTGCAGGCCAGATTTCATAGTGTCCGCCAAAACATATATTTTGTTCTGGGGTGAAATTCAATTGCCAAAATAGCAATACCATAAATCAGTCGTTTCAAATGTGGCTGGCAAAATAGAATAGTGTTCGCCAAAACATACATTTTGTTCTGGGGTGAAATTAATCTGCCAAATTAGCAATACCCTGAATCTGGTGTCCCAGCTGTTGCAGGCCACGTTTCATAGTGTCCGTCAAAATATATATTTTGTTCTGGGGTGAAATTCAATTGCCAAAAGAGCAATACCCTGAATCTGCTGTCCCAGCTGTTGCAGGCCAGGATTCATAGTGTCCGCAAAAACATATATTTTGTTCTGGGGTGACATTCAATTGCCAAAATAGCAATAACCTGAATCTAGTGTCCCAGCTGTTGCAGGCCACGTTTCATAGTGTCTTGCAAAACATATATTTTGTTCTGGGGTGACATTCAATTGCCAAAATAGCAATACCCTGAATATGGTGTCCCAGATGTTGCAGGCTAGGATTCATAGTGTCTTGCAAAACATATATTTTGTTCTGGGGTGACATTCAATTGCCAAAATTGCAATACCCTGAATCTGGTGTCCCAGCTGTTGCAGGCCAGATTTCATAGTGTCTGCCAAAACATATATTTTGTTCTGGGGTGAAATTAATCTGCCAAAATAGCAATACACTGAATCTGGTGTCACAGCTGTTGTAGGCCAGGATTCATAGTGTCTTGCAAAACATATATTTTGTTCTGGGGTGAAATTAATCTGCCAAAATAGCAATACCCTGAATCTGGTGTCCCAGCTGTTGCAGGCCACGTTTCATAGTGTCCGTCAAAACATATATTTTGTTCTGGGGTGAAATTCAATTGCCAAAATAGCAATACCCTGAATCTGGTGTCCCAGCTGTTGGAGGCCAGGATTCTTAGTGTCAGCAAAAACATATATTTTGTTCTGGGGTGACATTCAATTGCCAAAATAGCAATACCCTGAATCTATTGTCCCAGCTGTTGCAGGCCACGTTTCATAGTGTCTTGCAAAACATATATTTTGTTCTGGGGTGACATTCAATTGCCAAAATAGCAATACCCTGAATCTGGTGTCCCAGCTGTTGCAGGCCACGTTTCATAGTGTCCGTCCAAAACATATATTTTGTTCTGGGGTGACATTCAATTGCCAAAATAGCAATACCCTGAATCTGGTGTCCCAGCTGTTGCAGGCCACCTTTCATAGTGTCCGCCAAAACATATATTTTGTTCTGGGGTGAAATTAATCTGCCAAAATAGCAATACCCTGAATCTGGTGTCCCAGCTGTTGCAGGCCAAATTTCATAGTGTCTGCCAAAACATATATTTTGTTCTGGGATGAAATGAATCTGCCAAAATAGCAATACACTGAATCTGGTGTCACAACTGTTGCAGGCCAGATTTCATAGTGTCTGCCAAAACATATATTTTGTTCTGGGGTGAAATTAATCTGCCAAAATAGAAATACCCTGAATCTGGTGTCCCAGCTTTTGCAGTCCACGTTTCATAGTGTCCGTCAAAACATATATTTTGTTCTGGGGTGAAATTCAATTGCCAAAATAGCAAGACCCTGAATCTGGTGTCCCAGCTGTTGGAGGCCAGGATTCATAGTGCCTTGCAAAACATATATTTTGTTCTGGGGTGACATTCAATTGCCAAAATTGCAATACCCTGAATCTGGTGTCCCAGCTGTTGCAGACCACGTTTCATAGTGTCCGTCAAAACATATATTTTGTTCTGCGGTGACATTCAAATGCCAAAATAGCAATACCCCGATTCTGGTGTCCCAGCTGTTGCAGGCCACATTTAATAGTGTCCGTCAAAACATATATTTTGTTCTGGGGTGAAATTCAATTGCCAAAATAGCAATACCCTGAATCTGGTGTCCCAGCTGTTGCAGGCCACGTTTCATAGTGTCCGTCAAAACATATATTTTGTTCTGGGGTGACATTCAATTGCCAAAATAGCAATACCCTGAATCTGGTGTCCCAGCTGTTGCAGGCCACGTTTCATAGTGTCTGCCAAAACATATATTTTGTTCTGGGGTGAAATTCAATTGCCAAAATAGCAATACCCTGAATCTGGTGTCCCAGCTGTTGCAGGCCACGTTTCATAGTGTCCGTCAAAACATATATTTTGTTCTGGGGTGACATTCAAATGCCAAAATAGCAATACCCCGATTCTGGTGTCCCAGCTGTTGCAGGCCACGTTTCATAGTGTCTGCCAAAACATATATTTTGTTCTGGGGTGAAATTCAATTGCCAAAATAGCAAGACCCTGAATCTGGTGTCCCAGCTGTTGCAGGCCACATTTAATAGTGTCCGTCAAAACATATATTTTGTTCTGGGGTGAAATTCAATTGCCAAAATAGCAATACCCTGAATCTGGTGTCCCAGCTGTTGCAGGCCACGTTTCATAGTGTCCGTCAAAACATATATTTTGTTCTGCGGTGACATTCAAATGCCAAAATAGCAATACCCCGATTCAGGTGTCCCGGCTGTTGCAGGCCACATTTAATAGTGTCCGTCAAAACATATATTTTGTTCTGGGGCGAAATTCAATTGCCAAAATAGCAATACCCTGAATCTGGTGTCCCAGCTGTTGCAGGCCACGTTTCATAGTGTCCGTCAAAACATATATTTTGTTCTGCGGTGACATTCAAATGCCAAAATAGCAATACCCCGATTCAGGTGTCCCGGCTGTTGCAGGCCACATTTAATAGTGTCCGTCAAAACATATATTTTGTTCTGGGGCGAAATTCAATTGCCAAAATAGCCATACCCTGAATCTGGTGTCCCAGCTGTTGCAGGCCAGGATTCATAGTGTCCGCAAAAACATATATTTTGTTCTGAGGTGACATTCAATTGCCAAAATAGCAATACCCTGAATCTGGTGTCCCAGCTGTTGCAGGCCACGTTTCATAGTGTCTTGCAAAACATATATTTTGTTCTGGGGTGACATTCAATTGCCAAAATAGCAATACCCTGAATATGGTGTCCCAGCTGTTGCAGGCTAGGATTCATAGTGTCTTTCAAAACATATATTTTGTTCTGTGGTGACATTCAATTGCCAAAATAGCAATACCCTGAATCTGGTGTCCCAGCTGTTGCAGGCCAGGATTCATATTGTCCGCAAAAACATATATTTTGTTCTGGGGTGACATTCAATTGCCAAAATAGCAAAACCCTGAATCTGGTGTCCCAGCTGTTGCAGGCCAGGATTCATAGTGTCCGCAAAAACATATATTTTGTTCTGGGGTGACATTCAATTGCCAAAATAGCAATACCCTGAACCTGGTGTCCCAGCTGTTGCAGGCCACGTTTCATAGTGTCTTGCAAAACATAAATTTTGTTCTGGGGTGACATTCAATTGCCAAAATAGCAATACCTTGAATCTGGTGTCCCAGCTGTTGCAGGCCACGTTTCATAGTGTCCGTCAAAACAGATATTTTGTTCTGGGGTGACATTCAATTGCCAAAATAGCAATACCCTAAATCTGGTGTCCCAACTGTTGCAGGCCAGGATTCATAGTGTATTGCAAAACATATATTTTGTTCTGGGGTGACATTCAATTGCCAAAATAGCAATACCCTGAATCTGGTGTCCCAGCTGTTGCAGGCCAGGATTCATAGTGTCCGCAAAAACATATATTTTGTTCTGGGGTGACATTCAATTGCCAATATAGCAATACCCTGAATCTTTTGTCCCAGCTGTTGCAGGCCAAGTGTAAATCTGTCCATAAAAGGGTACCTTTCATCCAGGGCCTAAATACTATCCCTAAAAGAGATATTCCCCTAAATAAGTGGTTACTGCTGTGCCTGGATTAGTGTGATACGCTACATAAACAAATAGGCAGATAGTGTGAGGTGCCTGTAAAAAAAGGCCTAAATTTGAAATCAATACATTGGGCCAAATATTTTTTTCCTTATTGTGGTGCTTGGTGAACGGGAACAATGAGGAAAACATCTAGTAAGGGACGTGGATGCGTTCGTGGTGGTGTTAGTGTACTCTCTGGTGCTGGGAGAGGACGTGGCCATTCTGCCACAGCCACACGTCCTAGTGAACCAACTACCTCAGGTTCCAGTACCCGCCAGAATTTACAGCGATATTTGGTGGGGCCCAATGCCGTTCTAAGGATGGTAAGGCCTGAGCAGGTACTTGCACTAGTCAATTGGGTGGCCGACAGTGGATCCAGCATGTTCGCAGCATTATCTCCCACCCAGTCTTCTGCAGAAAGCGCACAGGTGGCACCTGAAAACCAAGCCCATCAGTCTGTCACATCACCCCCATGCATATCAGGGAAACTGTCAGAGCCTCAAGTTATGCAGCAGTCTCTTATGCTGTTTGAAGACTCTGCTGGCAGGGTTTCCCAAGGAAATCCACCTAGCCCTTCCCCAGTGGTGGAAGACATAGAATGCACTGATGCACAACCACTGATGTTTCCTGATGATGAGGACATGGGAATACCACCTCCTCGGAGTCCGCACGTCTCTGATGATGACGAAACACAGGTGCCAACTGCTGCGTCTTTCTGCAGTGTGCAGACTGAACAGGAGGTCAGGGAGGAAAACTGTGTGGAAGACGATGAAGGGGACGATGAGGTCCTAGACCCCACATGGAATGAAGGTCGTGCCACTGACTTTCATAGTTCAGAGGAAGAGGCAGTGGTGAGACCGAGCCAACAGCGTAGCAAAAGAGGGAGCAGTGGGCAAAAGGAGACCAGCCGCCGTCAAGAGTGTTCGCCTGCTACTGGTTACCGCCACCAGGGACCCAGCACCCCAAAGGGAGCTTCAAGGAGTTCCCTGGCATGGCACTTCTTTAAACAATGTGCTGACGACAAGACCCGAGTGGTTTGCACGCTGTGCCATCAGATCCTGAAGCGAGGCATTAACGTCCTGCATGACCAGGCATCTACATGCAAAGCATGAACTGCAGTGGAGTAAACACCTTAAAAGCAAGGAACTCACTCTGGCTCCCCCTGCTCCCTCTCCTGCTGCTGCCTCGGCCTCTTCCTCCGCCTCAGAAGGAATGTTGGCACCTGCCGCCCAACAAACAGAGGATGTGCCACCGATACCACCTGCATCACCAAGCATCTCCACCATGTCACACGGCAGCGTTCAGCTCTCCATCTCACAAACCTTGGAGAGAAAGCGTAAATTCCCACCTAGCCACCCTCGAGCCCTGGGCCTGAATGCCAGCATTTCTAAACTACTGGCCTTTGAAATGCTGTCATTCAGGCTGGTGGACACAGACAGCTTCAAACAGCTGATGTCCATGGCTGTCTCACAGTATGTTGTTCCCAGCCGCCACTACTTCTCCAAGACAGCTGTGCCATCCCTGCACAACCAAGTATCCGAAAAAATCAAGTGTGCACTGCACAACGCCATCTGTGGCAAGGTCCACCTAACCACAGATATGTGGACCAGTAAGCACGTCCAGGGACGCTATATCTCCCTAACTGCACACTGGGTAAATGTAGTGGCGGCTGGGCCGCAGGCGGAGAGTTCCTTCGCGCACGTATTTCCGCCGCCAAGGATCTCAGGGCATCATTCTTTGCCTCCTGTAGCCTCCTCCTCCTAATCGGCTTCCTCCTCCTCTGCTTCCACTAGCTCATCCAGTCAGCCACACACCTTCACCGCCAACTTTAGCACAGCCCGGGGTAAACGTCAGCAGGCCATTCTGAAACTCATATGTTTGGGGGACAGGCCCCACACCGCGCAGGAGTTGTGGCTGGGTATTGAACAACAGACCGACGAGTGGTTTCTGCCGGTGGGCCTCAAGCCCGGCCTGGTGGTGTGCGATAATGTGCAAAATCTCGTCGCAGCTCAGGGACTAGCCGTTTTGACGCACATCCATTGCCTGGCGCATGTGCTGAATTTGGTGGTGCAGAAGTTCATTCACAACTACCCCGACATGTCAGAGCTGCTGCATATGCGACGTGCCCACGAGGTGGAACTCCACCTTGCACATGCTGGAGAGACTGTGCGAGCAGCAGCAGGCCATAGTGGAGTTTCAGTTGCAGCACGCACGCGTCAGTCGCACTGCGGAACAGCACCACTTCACCACCAATGATTGGGCCTCCATGCGAGACCTGTGTGCCCTGTTGCGCTGTTTCGAGTACTCCACCAACATGGCCAGTGGCGATGACACCGTTATCAGCATTACAATACCACTTCTATGTCTCCTTGAAAAAACGCTTAAGGCGATGATGGAAGAGGAGGTGGCCCAGGAGGAGGAGGAGGATGAGGGGTCATTTTTAGCAATTTCAGGCCAGTCTGTTAGAAGTGGCTCAGAGGGAGGTTTTTTGCAACAGCAGAGGCCAGGTACAAATGTGGCAAGCCAGGGCCCACTCCTGGAGGACGAGGAGGATTAGAAGGAGGTGGAGGAGGATGAGAATGAAGCAGGTTCACAGCGGGGTGACACCCGACACAGCTCAGGCCCATCACTGGTGCGTGGCTGGGGGAATACGGAGGACGATGACGATACGCCTCCCACAGAGGACAGCTTGTCCTTACCTCTGGGGAGCCTGGCACACATGAGCGACTACATGCTGCAGTGCCTGCGCAACGACAGCAGAGTTGCCCACATTTTAACGTGTGAGGACTACTGGGTTGCCACCCTGCTGGATCACCGGTACAAAGACAATGTGCCCACCTTACTTCCTGCACTGGAGTGTGATAGGAAGATGCGCGAGTACAAGCGCACGCTGGAAGAGGCGCTCCTGAGAGCATTCCCAAATGTCACAGGGGAACAGGTGGAAGCCCAAGGCGAAGGCAGAGGAGGAGCAAGAGGTCGCCAACGCAGCTGTGTCATGGCCAGCTCCTCTGAGGGCAGGGCTAGCATGACAGAAATGTGGAAAAGTTTTGTCTCCACGCCACAGCTAACTGCACCACCACCTGATACGGAACATGTTAGAAGGAGGCAGCATTTCACTAACATGGTTGAACAGTACGTCTGCACACCCCTCCACGTACTGACTGATGGTTCGGCCCCATTCAACTTCTGGGTCTCCAAATTGTCCACGTGGTCAGAGTTAGCATTTTATGCCTTGGAGGTGCTGGCCTGCCCGGCGGCCAGCGCTTTGTCTGAACGTGTATTCAGCACGGCAAGGGGCGTCATTACTGACAAACGCAGCCGCCTGTCCAAATGAACCAGGCATGGATCAAACAGGAACTGTGCCTCCCATGTGCAGAATAGACATTTATAACTGCCTCCCCCTCAACTATGTATTCTT